>JAQFYZ010000011.1:0-122543 GCA_034695085.1 Cylindroiulus punctatus
TTATGACCCAAAACACTTCCGAGGGAAGAACCATAAGAGAACCCAATGAAGTTATGTCAACCCCTACGGTTGTAACAATATTTTAATTTTTACTAAATGATGATCAACAGAGCACAATGTAAACAAGGTGTCATCACACACATGTGCCTGTATTCATCACTTTGAAATCTTTGGATTCTGGAATTTGCGTTGCTTCCCAATAAATAACAACACGATGATTTGTTAAATATCATGGTCACAGTTCATAACACTTTTAACAGATTATTTCATTAAAAAATAATTGGTTATATTTTAATTTTTACTAAATTATGATCAACAGAGCTCAATGTAAACAAGGTGTCATCACACACATGTGCCTGTATTCATCACTTTGAAATCTTTAGATTCTGGAATTTGTGTTGCTTCCCAATAAATAACAACACGATGATTTGTTAAATATCATGGTCACAGTTCATAACACTTTTAACAGAATATTTCATTAAAAAATATTTGGTCATATTTTAATTTTTACTAAACCATGATCAACAGAGCACAATGTAATCAAGGTGTCATCACTCACATGTGACTGTATTCATCATTTTGAAATCTTTTGATTCTGGAATTTATGTTGATTCCCAATAAATAACAACAAGTTAATGAATTAACAACGTTCGCGATTGTCAATATTGGGACACACCAAAGAATTCCGAATGCGAGTTTGGAGACCATCAAAATAAACACTGAATAGGAAACGATAAATAAACATTTAGGGCAGGCTCCATTTCGCCAAATCTAGCTGGAATAATTAATTAATTAAGCCGCGGCCGGCAGGATTAACTTAATGAACTATCGTGGCTCGTAATACTTGTACACGTATATTACACGTACGTCCTGGCCATAACTGCTTACGAGATATGCTCTTATAAACATCCTTCTCCCTCTTAATATTTACTCATGCGTTCATGTTTAAGTTGAATTAAGTAGACTTGCTAAATATAGACGTCACTGCTGAAGTTAAGTGTCCAGGTTACGCTCGACTTAGCTTTGGCGACTGCTTGTGTGTTTATTCTAGTTATTTGTAATTGCAGAAGGGTATCCCAAAAGACGTTTATTATCTCTAGCATTCATTATTTAAATTTCAGCAGACTTAGAGTTTTTGGGCATAATAGTTTCGAAGAAAAGTTTTTTGTACAAGTGCTTCACAAAATATTAACAGGTAATGCAGTAAATTTGAACCGCAATAGAAGTTAAATACTTTTTAATCTACATGTATTTTAGTGGTTCATGGCACCTTCCAACTGCTTCAAACACATTTACATGTATTTTCAAAATGAAATTTAAAAAATAGGTGGTGGTCATAGGTGGAAGCAATCAACATATAGGAAAAGTGGCGTGATTAAATGTATGGCCAAGGAATATGGGGTTTTGGAAAATGAAAGCAGTAATTGCCAAAATAGATAACCGTATTTTGCTGGGGAACGAAATTGGAAGTAATGACCTATGTGGGCGAATCGGTATTGATGGACAGAATGAGAAAGCTGATGAAAACGGGACGGGTCTGTAGAATAGAATATGACGTAGGTAAGAAAAGTGGAAAATGAAAAGTGATCGAAGTTTTGACAAAAAAGTGGTAAATTACAAGACGATGGGCGGTGATAATGATGTCATTATAATCGTAATGGTATAATTGGAAGCAATATGGGAGATGCGACTTATGTTAGAGCGAAATCCACTGCATTGGTAAATATTGATCACAGGATGGGAAAAAATTTGAAATGTGGGCGAAAAATGCATTTGCTCGAATGAAAGGTTGGGGCATTGACGTGAGTCTTGATGAGACCCATTGCCCTCATATGTCATCCTTTTTCAGCCTTAACATGGTAAACTTAGCTGCCATGGCGAATTTAATGGAGATGGACTTTATCTCAATACCATTAGAATCCTGACCTTATTTTGGAAAATAGTTTCTTCACATCGAAAATCCTTTAACATGTTCTGAATTTTAATCTTAGCTTTATTGCAACCAACGGAAGCATTTCTGTGCTTTCAGCTTCAATGACACATTACATGTAAACTGGAAGATTGCAAATACCCAATTATTTGTGTATGTATTTTCGTAATTTTATTGGCATTTACCGGTGATCTGCATACTCCTGTGGTAATAGTTTGCAGACAATTTTCGTCTTCACTAAATCGCATTTGCATCATATAAATGCACATGCAGTAATCCAGTATACAGTTATTTGCATGTACATGTATATCGAAGTTATCAAATATGCTAACCTAATGCGCTTATACTTTGACATTATCCTTATAGAACATGCCAATTTCCTGCAGTTTAAGCTTGTTCGAAAAATTTGGCTTGATATTTCTACATTTTTGTAAGTTGTACTTTTTCTTTGGCTCCTCCATTGGCTCATAATCATTGGTTCCTTTCTTCTTTGGGCTTTGGATAAAGTATGTGTTTCCTTTCAAAAATGTCAAAGGAATAATCAAGTTTGATGTTTTATCAACTTAGACAATAGTCGACAAAATGAGGTTGCTAGAACTTCTTGATCTTATTGCTGTTGACTTGGCTGATGCTTCATATTCTCGACATTGCAATTACATGTACTTCCTTACAACCATGTAGGATGCAAGTACATGTACAATGCACCTGCACACTATATGCAAGTTGATCAGCAAAGTGGCACAAGATGGGTATTGCGAATATGTGTCTACTCTGAATTGGCAAGGTCTCCTTCCAATCTGGCATCAATATTTAATAAAGGAAAATGCGAGGTGGCATAGCTGACGTAGTTGTTTTACATACAAACATTAGCAATTGAGCAATTTAGTGTTGACATACTTTAGTGCAAACATTTTAATGCTTCATCGTCCTCTTGTGAAGCAAATATAAAGGAACGTCGCGATACTCAAAGGCTTACTTTTCTGCAAGTACAGTACACTCACTGTATTCAAAATATTTCAACATCATCGTTTGCTGTAGCTTGGAGAAATAGCTATTGCGCAATTAAAATTCCTCTTTGATTGTGGTGAAGAGAAATGAAACGCGGACTAACATTAATATTGCTAAAATGGTGCTCATAAAACCGTATTAAATGTTTGACTTTGTAATAGAGGTTAATCGCGCTTCAGATACTTGATAAAATGCCCACAGCCAATTTTATATAAGAATGATTAATGATCCGCTCAGGTTAGATGGTTAATAACACCGGGTAGGGTGGATACAATTATTCTGCTTTTCCACCGCGTTTTCTCGAAGGTAAACAATAAAAAATTATGTTCGATAGCTGGATTGGATGCTGGTCGAATGGTGGAAACATATACGAGCGTATTTATCTCTCGGGATCTTTACTTAATGTCAATATTGGTACATGCATTGATTGTTTCTCAACAGATGCTGCTTTCCAGAAGCTTCCAAATGAAATTTTGAAATCTAATAAGCAGTAAATATCATAATTTATAAATCACGACATTTCTTCATCTAACATATCCAAAAGTTTCACATTTGCCCCTATGAATAAACAACTACAATAACAATAACTAATTACGGAGCACATGAACTTGTTGTTGTATTATTGCGTTGTATACAAAACACTATTTACATAAGACTAAGTAAGTTATGCATGTACACTGTAATACCTCTTTACATACAGTTGAGTTGAGTTGAAACAGGCTTACAGCTCCTTGAAATAAACAAGTGACGTCCTGTATTTGTTACAAATCCAAATCCCTTAACCATGTTGCATACATAGTGATAACATAGTGATTCTTTTAAAAGATTTGCAAATACTTGTACGTTCAAGAACATCTATAGCTGACGTGTTTAAGAATGTGTGCAGGGCTACACCATATCTCACATTTTGTAACTATTTGCGGAAGTTATGATTGGGTCACAGGCGAACAATGGAGTTCATTCATTAATTTATTGGTTAGCTTGACGTATATTAATATTCATTCCATTTTATTATGAAAACTAAAGATTTGGGAAGGAATAGGTCTGCGGTTGCTGCACATATTTTAGATTTACTACCAAATTCACGTGGAAAGATTTATACGCAAAGCTTTGAAAGCCAGCAAATAGCTGTCCAGGGAAATACAATCCCAGATGGCTCAAATCTTTGGACAGCATCAGTACTCTATAAATATAGCCTAGAAGTGAACAAGAACGTGTACATCAATGATGCAGTGCAAAGTTATTGCTGCAGCATGCATTCACTGTTGATACACTGTATTTACAAAAATAGCTATGTATGTTGACTGGCTTCTGCAACCAATTATCTAGATCTTTTTCGAACTGATCAAAGGCTCGTGAGCAATAGTGTACCTTGTCAACTCAGTCGTTTCCTCCCTTGTCCTCATCACATTTGCCGAATAGATCAAGAAATGTGACACTATTGCTCAGAAAATTACAAAAAAACATGATTTGCGGTTTGTTGAGTAACGTCATAGATGATGTTTAATCAAGTTTCCTACAGAAATGTATTTGAGAAGAAGCCTAGCATAAGCGTATGTTTCACATGACATGAGTCGTTATGGAAAATACTGATTTCATGGTCGCTGAACATGCATGCTTGGTTAATTATTTTTCAAATTGGAGTATTTAATAGAGCGTGATCCGTTAAATTTTTGCTCGGGCTTATGATGTAATGAAAAAAGTGACATAATGAGAAAAATTGTGATACAGCATGGAAAAAACCATGGCTGATTTTTGAAAAATAATCACCGCTTACATTATAGTTGCACTGCAATGGCTCCAAGAAATGTTAATGCATTCCATACATTGTATAACTCTGCTATACATGGCCTCTTAAGCCTAAATTTAAGTCACTACTGCTTGACATTTTGGGTTTGAGGTAAACAACTGATGAACAATAGAATAAAATCATTGCCAGGGAAAGGGAAAAAATAAGTGACCAAAAAGTCTAACGTAAGGATGTCATGGTGACATCCAATTTTTGCCATTGTGGTGAGTTGTGCTGTGTTGAAAATATGCTGAATCTAGTTTTAGCAAACCCAGATGGACCACACACCCAAGGTCCATGCTGAGTTCTTATGAAGCAGAAGATTCTGTGTCTTTTTGCATCCTGTCACCAACAGGGGCCATGCTTTAAGGCAAATCATGTAAACCCACAAAAAAGCGAGTTGGTGTAAGAGAGGTTATGATAAAACCATCTTAATGTTATAAATTCTGTAGTTTGTGTGTGCAGAATATACTGTGGTTACTAGTTGTAATAAAGATGGAAGGACGGAAGCCTTAATGATGCTTCATTCATCTTATAGCTTTAAGTTAGATTTTAAAATACTGATTCAAATGATGTGGAACCGGTGAACTTAATTGTTATTCCAATCTCCAGGCTCGTCTAACAAGTGACACTTCAATACCTAATGCGATATAAAGTACAAGTTGTTTATTACATTTACTTTTTGACACGGAGAGTCAATTAATGTCAACAAGGAATCCTAGGTGAGGCTCACAAGAAGTCGTGGCTGACCACGTAAGACACTCAGGATATCCAATATCAAATTAGTCACCCGGAAATGCAAAAAGGCATATTGGCTTTATACCGCTTTAATTAAATTTTATTATGTGCATCTCATCCAGCTGTCTTGTACAAAAGACCATTATTCCAAGCACTTTCTCTCTAATTTAGTTCCAGTTGACTGTAAGAACATTGGCGATAAGTAGACCTTATGCGAAATTTGTCTTTGTAAAACATTCAAAGCTCGACTTCTCCTTGCGTCGAATATAATTTATAATGAGCGACCCTATTTATCTTTTGTCTTTCACAATCGAATCGTCATTTATCGCACTCAGATCGAGTTATGTTCGAACAATTTCACTCTTCAGACTAATTACACATTCTGCTGAAAATTAGTTTATTTGCTAATTATGATCAAATCTTTTGTACTCTGCATGTATGACGATACGAAGTTGCACTTAGTTGCACCTATGTGATTACGTGGCCCCAGATTCGATTTTACCAACCTAAAGACTGATTTGTATTTTGTAAAATGGATTAAGCAAGTTTCTTGGCTAAATGAGATCGTGATCGGCATTCGATATTCATTAATCACAGTTGTACTGGAGATAATCAGTCGTTTTTTTGCAATTGGATTGATGTGCGTGCAGAGCTGACCTGTATAAGCAGAAGGTGGGCAAACACGCATAGCAGTTTTCTAGAAACATTCTTTGGGATTTACCACCACTTTCGTGAACAGTATAAATGACTCGTATAAATGAAGTATGAGTGGTTCTCAACTTTCGTGCTCATATATGTAAGTAAAAATTACCCCTTTCAGAATCTTGATTATTTATTTGTTACTTGTCGGGACATCGTGTAACTTTTCTAAATGTTTATTAGCAATTAGGGAAACGCTGTCGGAGAAACCTATAAAATGTTTTGTGTTACAAAAATGGTATTTATAACTCGTGGTGTTAAAAAAGATGGAGTCAATTATTAATCGAGGCAACGCCGCGCCGTTGGGAATTTTTTTTAAGAAAACATTATCCGGAATACAGATTGTGATGATTAAATTTCAGCGTGGTTTCAGTAGGGTTTCCTGGAAATCTTAATAACGATGAGAATACATGTTCAGGGTCCATTGTTTTGAAAATTGCACATCAATAATGCAGGTTATATTTAGAATTTTTATGAGTTATTTGTAATCGTGAAATTTAAAAAATTGGATCACAAATGATGTATACATGCAGTCATAAGGTAACGTTGTTGGCTAATACAAACGCATTCAAGAACGCTGTCAGCACTGATGGATTTTGTGTTTATTTCACTGAGATTATTTTATATGCTATTGCTACATAAAAAAGGGAAAACATAGGTTAAAAAACGCATTCCCACAAATGAATTTGAACGAATTTATAAGAAATTCCTAGATATACTACATGGCGACCATGTACAAATTACGTGAAGTTCCCACAAATGGGAGGATAATATGGATTATAGACGACAATTTACAGGACTATTATTTGCACATAGATGCGAAAAAGGAACGTCCAGAGGTGGGGGATGGGGCTGGGTTGCCCAATTTGGGGTCTAGAATTTCTAAAACTCGATGATTCAATGGACGTTATTAGTAGGCCCTATGGAGCCAAAAATAGGAAGAAGATGGGGAGGCGGAGCGCGAAAATCATATCAAAGATCCGCCTGGCTAATGTAATAGCGACTCAAACTCCTCTATGAAAACAAGAATTCGTTGTTCGTGCAATTGCGGCCGATTCAGCATGCGAGCGAAAATATTCATTTCGACGATGGAAAAAAATAGACATTCGGGATATTGATTTTTGTTTGATTGTGTGTCTCTCTTTAATCCTATTGATTTGCAAATTTGAACCCTATTTCCTCGGTGCAAATAAGCGTTATTTTCTCGGAGCATTTTTTTATTTTGCTGCAAGGCGAACATTTTCTCAAACTTCATTTTGACGTCTGCACGCCAATATGGATCCTCATTGTCCCGACTGAAAGTCAGCTGACTGGAAGCGTTCCGAGTGCCACCTACAGGCCTCTGGATGTCCATCCAGCAAATCCAAGCTTTTCCTCTCATATAGCGTTAGAGCTCCTTGACTGTTCGTATGGCATTTCTGCATCAGCTATCCCTGGGCACGCACGTGGATAGAGCGTTTCAAACGACTTCGGGTGCACACATGACTGCTCCGACTTTTCCAACTTCGACTTTGTCCAACTAGAAACCTAACTGACATTCATCCCAAAAATGTATGCAAAAACACAGCGAAATATCGCATGACCATGGCGCGGGCCAGAAGGGTAGGTTTTGAGAGTGGAACCTGGTTCCTGGACCCAAACTTTGGATCGATACCAGTGTGTCGGAGCGAAATATGTGATCTACTTCGCACGATGATTTTATTACTGGATTAATTGCTAAGGAGATCTTGCACTTTAAAAAAAACGCGTCTTATTGCGCTGAGGTGCAACCCGGGAATGGCAAGTGCTGAACCCGTGCCAGAATAACTCGGACTTGCTGAAATCAGCCTGGTAATCACTTCGTCAATGAACGCCAGAATCGAAGGTAAGGACGTTCGATTTCGTCCTAGAATAGCCATGTGTGTAGACGGTATAGTTCCAGTTCGGACTTGGACCTGTGGGATATACTGTATGTCCCTGGATGGGCAAATCGTGTAACATGTTTTTGTACCTGGGAAGCAGTTTTACCCAGCTTATAGTACTGGTATGCATTATGGACGAAGGCTTTCAGTGAGTTCAATTAAATTTGGCAACCTTAACCCCTCGATTATCGATATTTAAATTGTGAATTTTGGATAGGGTGCCTCGCGTGATCCGCAAAAGGTAAGAAAAGTTCGAACTTGTGGCAATTAATGCACTTACGGTTATAAAAGAGGGTTTTTAATATTTTAATAAGGGGATTTTTAAAACAGCTCAACATTTTTTCCTTAAAAAAGTGAACAGAAAAGTTTGCTTTGACCTTGTGGTTTAGCCATGGTTGTAGTGCTAACTGATGCTTCGTTCAGTTCCAAACCGTTGTGGTTTTATTTGCCTCAAATATCGTTTTAGCTATCTAATAGCCAGTACACATGATGCACGTCAAAATGAGTTTTTGAAGTCGAAACTCGTTTCGATTTTATGTGCACGCCATCTGAGATCAGCGAAACTAGTTTGCAAGGTGGTTCCTTCAATCGTACACAACACTCGTTATGTTTTCTAACGAGTTTTATGTATCGTGTGGAGTAAATATAACATTGTTTGAGAAATGCGCTTGAAGGTTTTGAACAGATACATTATTAGAGCTGTTTAGATGTTTAAACATCAGTTATAATTTAAAATTAGAATGTGTACGATCTACATATTTGCATTAATGAACGCATCGGTGTTTTTAAGCTGTCACCAAACTTATATCTGTAATGTTAATATTTAAACATTGCTACGTTTGATTTATTACATTTTATTTACTGAATGTAAAATTGTTTTCACTGCAAAATGTATTGAAAAACAATTAACTACACTCAACTCGTTTAACGATTTTAATGTGAAATTAAATACTCAAGACTGGATGTGCAAAAATGCATTTAACATCGGATGTCGTTTCACTTGTGTCGATTTAGCTTTTTCCTTATCTCTCTTATAGGCTTTATGACCGCCTGTGATTTTTTCCAATTTGATTACGAAATCCAAGTATCTTGACTGACTAGAGGAAATACAGATGACATTGTCAGAATCGCATTCACCTGTTAACGTAATGTGCATGCCTTGCTTCGCACAACTCAACTAACATTTTTTTTTGGACAAATTACCTAAATCATTTGCATGTACCGTATATCTGTCATCATTTATGCCCATATACATGTAAATGAACGTAATGAAGTGCTCGACCCTCCCATGATACCATTTGTAATTCGTGTAATTTGACACACAAGTGTGACGTTACATTAGTCGGATTATGAGTATGCTGATGAAACTATCGGATGTAAAGCATTTTCACACATTGCATTTGTTACACATTTCGCCAGCACCATTACGGACAAATTGTGAATTGGAAATGCTTATCAAGGGTCTTTATTGACTTCCATATGCCATCAACAAAGTACTTTTTCATGTCAACTTCCTTGGTGTTGCATAAGTGGAAAAAGCACTCATCGGTAAAGCTTCATTTTGGCTATAGTTCATGCAAGACTTGCTGGGTTGTGTCACTGTGAGAATGTTAATATGCATTAACTCTAGATTTAAATCCTATGCTGCATTGCCAGCCTCTACTGTGTTTTCTCAAAATGACACCGATTATTGGAAATGCAAGAGTATCGAATCCACAATAATAAATACAAACTTAATTTCCGTTTCTGAAATATTTTAAAACACATCTTCTGATATCCAAAGTTTTATTTTGATTACCTTGCAAGGTGGAGTTATCCATTTGTGAATTCGAAAGCTGGATGAAGTTCACTGATAAAGCTTTTGGAAAGAAAAATCCCAAACGATCCTTATCGGTACTGCACTTCAGTCACGGTGGCGGAAAATGATGTTATTTTCATCTGTAGTTTTTCTGCATATACGTCATTCTGACTCCTACACGCCTTCTGAATATCAAAATTGCACATGTCTTCGTCTAAATTGGCATTGACGCCTGCTGAAAAAACATTTCAAAAAGCGTCATAATCACGGTTAAAATCACCGTGAAAATTCTATCTAAATGGATTTTTTCCCGTGGGCCTTTTCCCATTCTCCTAATGGCTTGTAGACTGGCAGTGAATGCTTGATGGTTCAACACCTAAATAAAGAACACTTCGTTTTTTGTTTACATCAACTTCATAAATGAAGCTTTGTTACATCAAGTTGTTATCAGTAGAGATATTGGAGTTGTGGTGGCATGTTTCAAAATACTCAGAATCCTCTGCAAATTGAAAAGCACCAGGAAACTGAGGTTTGTTCTACATGTATCTGAGTTTGCTAAAACCTGATGCAGCATATTTTCTCAATATACATGTATATGCGTTTGCATCTAGTTGTAGATTTACCACAATAATAACACAGGTAACAGGACGCCACACGTTTATCTCAAGTTAAGCAGCTCAAGTTTGTAGCTCACGTTAAGCTGCTTGTATCAATTCTTGAATCAACCCGCCAGATTATCTCAAGTTAAGCAGCTCAAGTTTGTTGCTCACGTTAAGCTGCTTGTATCAATTCTGGAATCAACCCGCCAGATTCTCAAATCAAATTAGCTAACTCATAATACATGTACGTAAAACTGGCTAACAAGAATATGAATCACTTAAAATGTGTTTAAATGAAGTTAACTTAGTTTGCATGTAAACATACGAGAGTAGTGTATAGATTAGGGAGTCGTAAAAAGGATATATTGCGACAGAAAGGACAGATGCCATTCGTGAATACTTGCATAAACAAGTAGGGCCGAAATACAATATAAATATTTTGGGCACATTTGCAGTAGGGCATATACTATAGTAATTCCGGTGGGTTTTCGTGAACGTTCAACACCCTTTAAGTCTTAACTGTGGACAAAGACATGACTGATTAAGGGTCAGTTGTCTAGGGTATTAATCTTAACATAATACAGTACACGAGCGTATCTTCGCACGTTAATGTGTCATTCATGCACCTAAAACGTCATCAATTCATGTGTTAAGCTTCTCTTCTATGATGTTCATCTGTTAAATGTGTTTCATCCATTCGCTCCAACTGCCCCAAACTTTCTGTATACGTCTCTGTTTACGCCATCCCAACTCCTAAACAAATTACATCTGCAATTAAAGAGTCAATTTCGGTGGCTTTTATGAAAGCCACCAAGCTGGAGTAATATGATTGTTCGTGTGTGAAACTAAACCAAACTACCCAACCGTTCACCAAGCACATATGCTTCGGGGAGCTGTAATCCATCCACCCACTTGTAATCCTTGCTAGTCCATGTTCAGAACGGGCATTAAGAAATTGTTCTCACAGATGTACGCTTGGGCTATTCATTTGTCTACATTTATAGCCAAGGCGGCTGTTTTTTTTCCCGCACATTAAGATGAGCAATTAGCGAATGCGCTTTTATGCGGCCATTACAGGTGAAAATGCACACCAGCAACTTTCGACATTTCCACGCAAATGACTTAAGAGTCGTTCTGGCGTGATATTTATTCCGACTCGTAAATACTTATGAAAGATGCACGCTTGCAGAACACGTTCACTTCGTTCAACAGTTCATTTGCAGTTGGAATAAACGCAGCCCAAAATCCAGTTTAATTTTCGCTAATTAGCTCAGTGTCATGTTTAATACAGTAATGCAAATATACTACTAACAGAGCAAACCTAACTGGCCGATATAAACGGAGGGGGGCGTTGAATGAATATGTATAATCTAATAATTGGATTGTCCATTTTCATTTATTGCAATCCGGTGTTCGTAAATTTTATTCCCACTTTGCATTGTTAAACTACCGAAAAATATACTGTATATGTCAAGGGTGAAACACAAATTTACCTGCATGCTAATAGAAGCCCACACAAATCCATGATAAATCTATGTTTCTTACTAACGGTTAGGTTAGGTTAAGTTTGGCACAAAAACCGAAAGAATACTGTACGAATAATTCGTAGAATACTGTACATTTCTTACAATTGCAATGATACATAATTTGCAGTTACTTGAAGCAGTTGATTGGGACTAAGATATGAGATAGCCGCTTTCAATGAATTATTTCTTAAAAACTGCTTTTCAAAAACAGCATATTTTAACTACAGTTTATTTGTTCCTCCAAAAAACAGTTTTTGAGAAATTGCTGTTGAGGAATAGCTGTTGGAAAAAAATGCATCAATACGAACAAGCAACTATTTGAGAAACAACATCGTTTATACATTTTATGGGTAACTTTTGAAGACTTTTTTCTGTAAATACATGTACTGTATATGTGGGTGGCATTTCATGCACATGAGACTGGAACTGCACTGGAACTTGTTTTACAACCGACCTTGTTATTTCACCGATATTTTTTCGGTGTTTTCCAGAATTTCAAGTATACCTTTTAGATGTGAAGAATTTAATTCCAAAACAAGCCTTAATATCTGAACAAGAAATATTGTTTGGTCTATCGTCTGGTGTCTGCTAGTGAATTATTTAATTCGCTATAAACTATACGGGATATGCCCATAAAATATCTTAGTTGGATAATTTATGAGATGCCTTTGTTGTAAAAATAGCGTACGATGAATCTCTAGCTGTAGTATGGAATAAATTCCTAGCTATATCGTTGAATAAAATGCGCAATATTTCAGTGTTTTACGGCAACATAAATTTCTATTTTGAGTGTTTTTTTTTCATAACTTTTGAAAAACCATAAGAGATGTTCTCTCCCAGTCTTGTCTTATTCTTATAAAGACATATTAGTAAGTCAATATTGATACTGAAAACACTCATAAAATTAATATTCAGAGGTTTTCATAGTTAAACGATATATTGATCTGCTTATGAAATCGTAAGGCGACAACTTTTGAAGAACCATAAAAGATGTGCTCTCCCAGTCTTGTCTTATTCTTATAAAGACATATTAGTAAGTCAATATTGATACTGAAAACACTCATAAAATTATATTCAGAGGTTTTCATAGTTAAACGATATATTGATCTGCTTATGAAATCGTAAGGCGACAACTTTTGAAGAACCATAAGAGATGTGCTCTCCCAGTCTTGTCTTATTCTTATAAAGACATATTAGTTAGTCAATATTGATCGTAAGTCGAAAGATTGGTATTAGACAGAACTCCAGTATTGAATAGCATCGATACAAAACTTTTTGAAATCTGTCTGATTTGAAGACATTGATCATAAAAGAATCAATTAGGGTAACTTTTAGGACGAAAACTCTAATATTGGTAGTGCAGATGATGAATGTGAGATACTCAAAACGTTTGCTGCACTAGCAGAATTTCCTTTGAGGGTATGCAGCAATTCTGTTAGTGCAGCAAAATGTTCAAGATGATAGTTGTACAGATTCTTGCTGTAAAGTTAGACCGAAGTAGCAAATCAATACTGGGATAGTGTCCTGGATCACGCTGGGCTAGAACTAGAAACCTTTCTTATAAAAAAGCTTAGAAAAATTATCTTGGAGCACTTGCAGCAGCTTATACGCAATAATAAAGAGCTTTGCGAAAGCTAGATCGAAACTAACTTGTTAGACTTTGACGAATTGAAAATGGTTCGGCTATGCACATCCTGTAAACACGGAATTCTGAAAATCCGCTAACTTTTGAATGGATCGAAGACATCGTTAGTCTGAAGCGCAACAAGATACAGCATTTTTACAGCTTTCATTTACGCTATTTTAGGTGAAATTCCACTTCTTGAATATGTTTTTACAGATAACTTTCAAGTACTAATCATCAAGATAATCCACTGTATGTGCAATTTCTTCCAGCAAAGCATAATTTGTCATGTTTATAATCGGTAGAATATTGCTAGCTCAAAGGTTACACATACAAATTAAGAGAGTATACATGTATACTGTATATTACATTCATAAGAAACACAAAATAATAAAAGGATAAATTCATGTACGATAGTATACTCGACAAGTAGAGTTGAAATATAATTGTCTGTGCATATTTGAAACATGGCACATACCGAATTGCATGTACGGTATATACGAGTGTTGAAAGAAATTAGCACCATTTTCGTGATGCTATATGTATGTAGCAATGAAAGTTAATTTGCAACTGACTTCCGATTTCAAATTACCTCATATAGCCTCGTTAGAGAGCCTTTCCAGCGTCATTAATTACAAATTTGAAACCCACATGTGACCAATTCCGTATATGTTGCATTCGGTGTTAACTCTCGTATCATGGTGTAGATTCATTTTCCTAAAAAAAGACGTACAATGTTATTTCATTGGACAGTAAATAATTAAAGGTTGCACGATGAGCTGATTAAACGCTGACCGCCATGAACTTAATTATTTGCTTTCTATCTTGATGATGTTCCATCCCATTATATGTCGGATATACACTGTACTTAATCCTCTTGCTGTAATTCAAGCCATCGTTTTATTCTCGCATGGAAGCTGATTTCCTCTGCAGCTTTTAAGGGCAATTAAGGATTTGCTGCTATTGTTCACGCATATGTAGCTTATGCGTGACAACTCATTCTAACGTCAAATAAGGACAACTCTTAATTAAAGTTTAGAATTATCTTTGATATTACAGTAATAGCTGTGCTTGAAAGCATACCCTGTGCAGTATGGCAAGATGGTTTAATACACAATATTGTAAACGGGTACTGTATTGACCATATAATGTACATTCATCGCTGTTTTTGATAGTTTTTTTAATCAGCTCAGTGTAAAATAAAAATAGACTTAATAATGTAGGGTATAGAACCATTGATAACTTTATGAGGAAAATCTGATAACGTCCCCATTTCTCTGCCAGACTTTAATCTCTAAAAAACTGAAAAAGGTGACTCGGAATATGTATAAATTGTCTACTTTAATAATAATCCTGCAACAGTTGTTGGCAAATAATGGTGATTGCGCCAGTGCAAAAGTACAGTATGTTACAAATCTTGCAATTAAAATATAACCATGGAGAGGGTAGTGGTTTCACAATTTCCTTCCCATACATATCGCTGTTTTTTAAACTGAGTCACTGCTCTCTGTTCACTAACATGAGTTTACATTTAGCAAGAAAATTCATGTTGCAACAATCTTTTCGAATACATGTATAATCCTCTGACGTTATCAACAATTTGTGCTGCATATCGTTTGCTTAAAAACGACCTGGTTGCAAATTCAAAATAGAAGTACATGTACATGTACCTGTAGAGAAAAAAGTGTTCATTACGAGTTTCTGAAAAATCATATTGTACATGTACATGTACAAGTTGTACATGTACCTTGATCTTAACTACGAGCATTACAACAAGCCTCTCCACATACAGCATGTACTGTAAATACATGTATATACGCATTTAGAAGTGCAATGCTAGCCTTCTTTTCATTAAATGTTACATGTAAATGTGAATTAGAAAAAAAGGAATTTAAGTGAAGCCAATATTTATGAGGAATCGGGTCATCCACAATGCAATGAAGAATTGTGCCAGTTTAGCACCAGCCCTGAAATATGCGAATTTGCAAATAATAGTATGGGTTAGGTTTGGTACAAATCGTCGCAAGATGATTAATTAGCCAAAAGTGAAGTGTTATTAAATTCGCAATTAGTCAGACTAAAATTCGAAGAAAAATCATTTTACTGAATGCACAACTACGACTGGCTGTTGTGTAATGTAGATTAATTACCATTATAAATAGGAAAAGTAATCATTAGAGGATAGTTATTCGGTGAATGTGTGGCAACACAAAAATTCCATCGGTGGTATCACCTTGAAAAATAGCCTTGATATGAGATCAGACACAGCAATGTGGCTGCATGAATCTTCCTGAAGTTTTATGGCTCGTCTACAGGTATAGCTGGTGGCTCAATAAAATACCGTACAGTGTACATTCGCATGCGACAGTTTAAACAGAGATGTACGCCCACTTGCACACAATGGCAGACTATTACAATAATGTACATGTGCTGTCAACTGTGCACG
The DNA here is from genome assembly GCA_034695085.1 of Cylindroiulus punctatus. Classification (NCBI taxonomy): domain Eukaryota; kingdom Metazoa; phylum Arthropoda; class Diplopoda; order Julida; family Julidae; genus Cylindroiulus; species Cylindroiulus punctatus. The sequence continues at coordinate 16,059 of JAQFYZ010000011.1, forward strand.
TGCTGCATCGACGCAGAAATACAGTATGCGGGTAACGTTATGATTTCTGAATTTTTCAAGCAGAATAATGTTTATGCAGCACCGATATTACCTTGCATATTATCGTAATTTTATAAGTATTTAAAAACACTTTATGCATACTGTATTTGCGAGTGTATGTTAACGAAAAATGGGATATCCTTGGAAATAGACAATTTTCTATATATTGCACAACTAGCCTTTTGTTTTTTGTTCATGTATTCCTTAGAGCAATACAGGTATTGCAAAGGGTGTGCATTAATATTCAAACTCTTGCAGTTGACTTACATGTACAGTAGTTAATTAGTAATGACAGTTTTGAAGCAAATGCAGGTATATTATGAACACCTACATGTACATAAAGCATAGTTGGTTGACATATGCGAATTTTTTTTTTCTAATTTAGAAGACAAAATATGGTTTTAAATTTAGATTTTTATTTATAAGAATAACGACTCATCAAACCCACGTGTAAGTGCGCTCTCAGTATTAGTTGACGAAACGTTTATGAGTTCGTGAACGTATTGCCTGATGGTACTAGATGCTAACTGACAATATATTACACTGTATCCATTACATTTTTATTGCAGCCACACCAGCTGACTAAATACAGAGAAATTAAAATTAACAATGATGGTGGTATTCATCACCAAAGTATTTATGCTGCATGATTGCATGAATTGAATTTGTTTTAGGATTATGTCACTAAAAATGTGGTGTCTCAAAGCAAATAGCAATGCTAGGTTTTTCCATTATACACGTTTTTTTTTTTTTCTTTGGAAGTATTTTTTTCATATTTTTAAATTTTCTCGAAGTTTGGACGGAACGCGGATGGCACGTTTCCAAATTGGAAAAACAAAATCGTTATCATTTGTAATTTGTATCCGAAGTTATTTTTCTTTCCCTTCCTCCATTTCAGGTATTCGTGGAAATATTTTTTTGAACTAGATAGTGTGCCTCTTCCACGAAAATGGAAAGAAAGCACATGCCCGAGTTGTTTTTCCGTTTTAGTATATGCCATTCGTTGATCATGAGAAAACGATTAGTCTGGACATGTATACATCAACATGTGCTAGGTTTTGTGCAGGTATTTAACAAATTAGATTATTGGTTTATTGGTTGGGACTCCTGTGCGAAAGTAATGTACTAATTGGCTGTAAAACGGCCCCTGGAGGACTTTTTTTAGCCGAATTAGTGCTTTCACACGTGACTTCATCGCTGCCAAAGTGCGAGCAGCAGAGCATATGTCTAAGTTCCCGTCTTATATCGATCCTGAAGTTCAACCTCACTCACTATACATACAGTATATACACCTACCCCCACAGAACCACAGGCCAATCTTATTAGCCTCTCTTACATGTTAGTAATGAAAACCGTAAGACCTACTGATTAACAACCTTCCTTGTGGAATTAACGTATTAAACTGTAACCACTAGCCTTTGTAGCTCATAATTAGTTGACAGAGTGTCTGAATTCCAAGAAAAACCATTCCATATATATGTATAGAAAACCATTTGTTCAGATCGATAGGAAAGTCAAAAAAGTCTGTGAGGTGGTGATAAGCATATTTCAGTTAATATCAGTACATGGTACTTGTAAGTAAGGAAATGAGTTTCACTTTCACTTTGAACTTTATTGAACCAGGCCTGCAGTGCTTTCCTGTAGGTAGTAATGAGCAATTCCTGCATTTGATATTGGTATTGTCATTGGTCGTTGGTAGATTGGCGTATAATGACGCTGGTCATCTCCAGTGGTCCAATCCAAATTAGTGGTTGGGAAAAGTAATCGCATTAGCGCTTATTAAGTTTTGTCATGCTGATTGAATGCACGCTATATATATCATATTGGATTCCAGTTTTGATATTATGTCGCCATGTTTTCATGGTGCAACGGAAATGACACAGTAGTTGAAACTGCAGAAGATGACATTTAAAGACATTTAAAGTACACGTATTTACATACAGCTGTATATGCAAAAACATTGCATCAGCTATCTTTTTTAAAGACATTTAAAGTACACGTATTTACATACAGCTGTATATGCAAAAACATTGCATCAGCTATCTTTATCCTGATGGCGACTAAATGCTTCTGGCTGTCTACAGGAGTTCCATAAGTCTAAACATGCACACAAGAAATTGTGCAGTGCAGTCGAAGAATGACACTGTTTCGGACACACTGTATATTGCATTTATGAAAGCGACTGCAAGGGTTGTCTTCTGTCTGCATGGAATCTCTTTATCTTCTATTTCATTGGTAGCCTGCTCGAAATGACCCGAAGAATGTTCTTCATTGATTCAGGAAATGGACAGGCAAATATGTACTGAGGGAAATGAGGAAAAGAACGCTATATGATATTGTCTAAATCCACTCATAAAGTGAGCTATTCACCATGTTATTGGTGTCTCTTTTGTCATGGTCATGTTGATTGTCTGGGATGAAAATGGGCCTATGTGCCCTTGCACATTAATGGGCCATTATGCCAAATCCGCCGTTGACACAATAAGAAAGCGATTTTCTCCTAAAGGCTCACAAACTGTCAGTGTTTACCCCTTCTGCGGGGGAAAGCTACATAAAGCAAGCATCATTTTTGGTTAGGTTAGGTTAGGATAGGCAAACAGTTTAACGTACAAATGTATGTAAAAGTTTAAAAGCACGTGTAACATGCAATGAACACGTGGCTTCCTGTTTCCTGTGTTTGTGGTATGTGGAAATATGCTTCATCTGGTTTCAGCAAACTCAAACCACATGCAATCTGGAAGTTTTGCAACATGTCACCACTAAGGGACTTACTTTGTCATGTCGTGTAAACCCTCATCTAAGACGTTAATTGAGATGACAATGTTTAAGGTATAGGTTAACGCCAGAAAATCAGTTTGTCAGTTCTCTCATTTATTCTGGTAATGTTTTCCACAATTCATTTAACAATTTTCTCTAATATCTATCCCTTAGTCTAGGTAAATATACGCGTTTGCTTGGTTTACATCGTAAACATAACCAAATGTAAATCCTTGGAAGCCGAGAGGCTAAAGGTGCGATTCACGTATTGCACGTGGTTTGCATCAAAAAGCAAATATTTTTAGATGTCACACTTGGGGCTGGAAGATAAACAGCTTTGAAAGTGACGTTTTCGCTGGAGATTTCATCCGTGCTGGCTATTGGAAAACGATCTGACAGCGAATTTCGATGCTCACATATTGCCGTTTAATTTGCACGCTAAGTTTCTGAATAAAATAATATTTACACTGGGGGTTCATGCGCTTTACCAAGTTGTTCCATGGCAAGTAATATCCGAGAGAACTATAGGCTTCATTGTTTGATGCACATTTTCTATTTGCCATGTGCAGAATCGGCTGTTTGTTTCACTCATGAACAGCCTATGTATTATTTCTTTGAAACTTAGTATGTCAAATGAAATTTTTTTTTGAAATTCCAGGCTTTGTTTGCTCGACCTGTCAGGAAACCTCTTATGATGTGAGCAAATGCTAGGTCGTTTTCAATTAGTATACAGCATATTCAATTCGCATTTCCACTGTGCCTCAGTACATATCGACATATCTTAATATACGTGCAATTATTGTACGTGTATATCCATGAAAGGTGCATCACCTTGCCATCTGACATTTGCTGATAGGAAAACAGCTACTGGTTTGTGTAAATTACCGCTGCTGTGTAAATACGCTGTATTTATATGCGTTGCGATGTTTTTCATAAGCACTCGAATCTTCGATAACCTTAAAAAGGCATTGTTCATTTCCGGAAAATTTACCAAAGCGCATACCTTTTCCTTGAATGCATTACTTTTGATTACATTGTGCAGATTTTCTGCGAAGTCTAAACTTTCCCGCAGAAAGCTGTGGGAGCCTTCAAACCTTGGAATTAAAAATAAGCTCATGGAGTAAACATGGAGTAAGGACGTCCTAATTTTGTGCAATATCGCCCGAATTTGCAAGTGTATAGGTCTGTGTAGGACGAACGTGTTTACTGCGATGAGATTATGCATCCGAGCTTTATTGCCATCGAGGATTTGACCTTTAATGCATTCATGCATGCACTGTGATAGAAATATTGAAATTCTGTCTACGCTTGACGAAATTATAACATACCCACCGAAAGTGTTTACTGCCGGTCAAACTGTGTCGCTTTTTATTGAGTACTGCTGTTACCGTTCACATCAAAATTAAATGAAAGAAAATCGATTAAATGTTAACAAGCTGGAGAATTGCTTGTCAGTTATAAAATTGTCGATGGAAGAATGTGCTCGATCATGTCACATATATGACACGTGCACTAAACATGGTGTCTGCAGCCATCTGGAAAACCTTTAAAACGTTATGATTGCTCAGTCTAGAAATTTATAGAAGAAAAGTTACATTGCAAGTAGAAGTTAAAGAGTTGGCTCAAGATTTGGTTAGGCACCTTGCATGATAAACTCTAGTAACTAGGACTTTCTGAACACTTTTTTTAATTTACCAGTTTATCTGAGTTAGTTTGTTTGTTCCTTAAAAACGGGAAAAGTGAATAAATATTTAATGTTACTGGCTATACCAGACATCATGTTAAAACAAATTGCCACAGGCGTACATGAGCATTCTTTATTTGGGATCTGACGTGTACATACTGACAATTGTGAAAATGTATGCATATATATATTACTATACGATAGAGAGATAACGTCTATTCATTTTTCTTGCGGCTCACTTTATATCGGAATAAATTATGTGATAAGCAAATGACATGTACGTATGTCATTTGCAACGTTAGCATCTGATTAGATATTCATAGTTCACTGTATTTCGTTGACACAAGTAAGAACGCACTCATCCACACATTTCTTTCATTTGTGGACATGTAATTCTCATCCACGTCGTTAGTGCTGACATTTAATGTAGGCTTCAGACATACAATACATATGCATATACATGCAAAATTAATATCCAGCAATGTATGTGTGTTATACATGTATATCAACGCCGAATCCATTAGCAGTCGTGCAATGTTGGAAGGCATTTGCAATATTGAAGGCATGCATCCATCACGAATTTAAGCTCGACTTTGACTCATGCTTGCTATTTCTTCTATGTGCATTAACGTAATAGTTGTCGGAAACATGGCAAGATCCATTTCTGGGAGTAACAAATTCCTCCGATGCTGCTGATTTCTGACTGGATTTGCTGCAACCTCTTTGCAGAAGTTAGTGTGGCGCGAGGATTATTCGTAACGCATTCAAAAAACATTTACTGAGCTCGAAAGTATGGGGCTTCTCCGTGTCTAGTTAGTGAAATGTCGTGTATTGATTGGAATTGCAAATCCAGATTCCATAGCACGTCAGATTCTTTTTGTAAGATATGCTATTTCGCAAAGGATAGGTTTCTTACTGAATACGATCAGCTCTAGACTTTTACGAGTGCTGCATTAACCTTGGCATGCAAGAGCAAACAGTTACTTGCGTCGTTAAAGGGCTGTTGAAGGAAAAAGTTGAAGTATGTTGAATAGTTTTGAAACTTCAGAGTTTGGCTGCAAAAAGTTATAGAGGCGCAGAATTAGATTCTCAAAAACTCCAATTTGCATTTTAAAGGATAAATCTTGCATTCGTGTATTGTACAATTCGTATAAATTCAGTTGGATTTGTGCATGCTCTTTTAAACTCTGAAGAAAATGTGCCTGATCTATGTTGACTTCTGAAATTTCGCGATTCAGCAATTTATACAACACATGGTATGTCGTTGTGAAGCGAGCGATTCCGTTAAATGCTGTTTAAATCCATGATATAATAGATGACTGTACTATGGTATAGTTTCCACTCATAAACTACTGTAGTAAAGATGAAGAGTTGAAAGTGTGAAGTGTCTAAGTGTTCGAAGGATGAGAAATACAAAGGGATGTTTTACATTTTTTCCTGAAGTAGGCAGGATTTCCCTCACAGTTAGTAAGCTGGCAGTGATTGCCTGGCAGTTAAGGGGCAGCTTAATCAACAATTACATTTTAGGGTAGTTTAGGTTGGTCAGATTAGGTCAAAGGAGACAAATTAGGAAAAACACTTAAAAGCAACAAGTAAAGTTGGAGTATAAAGATTTTGTTTTCATTTGGAATAAGGACTGAATCGTAGTTTATCCAAATATAGTAGTCTTACTTTAAATTCAAGCACAATTTGTATACTTTATTAAGCCGCATTGGAATTAAAAATAACAATCTTGATTATTGATTATATCAAATTGATCTTCGGCACATAATTTGTTTTTGTAGAACCCATAATTTATACTTCTTATATGGTTGAGGCGTTTTTTAATCATAGTAACCATGGCTATGTTAACTAATTATTATAAAAAATAGTTAAATTAATCTGTTGAACCTTCTCTCTAAAATTTCACCTTACTGGGATTGCGATAAATTTGAACACGCACACATGGAATTTGTTGCGAGTCTATTTTAACAACTTTGGTCATTGTATCGGAAGCGAGGTGCACACAGATTGCTGACCACAGTCATTATTATAAGCTGACCTAATACTGCCATGCCTTGACAACCTAGATCGAGACACGTTTTCCGTATTGTATTGATCGTGGGTTACATTCGAGGGTTTTTTGTAAATCGAAATATTGGGAAACTGAAGTCCAAAATGTAGTTAATATCAAATTGACTGGTGGCGATTGACACAATTGGCAGCTTGAAGACTACTACAGAATGTGTACTGAAATGTGACATTATTTTGTTCCATAATATACGAGCTGTCTACATGAAACTGGTATTTTAATATGAAACCGAATGAAGGACAAACACTTTTCTTCTGAAAGATGAGCCGACTATGAAATGCATGTAGGTGATGATAGATTGCCAACCCTCAGGGGGCACTGTTTTTCAATTTTTATTATCTTTCCATTATTTAAATTGGGTAATCTACCAAATTAATTATTATAATTAATATGGCGGGATGAATCAAATGGAATTTTTTTATTCTCGGCTTTCTCATTAGTATAAAGTAATTAAAACATCTTCAATTAACATTTTTTACAGAAAAGTGTTATCGCTTTTGCTGTAGTGTGAGATAGAGGATCAAAAAGGAACCATAATTAATATGATCATCTCCGACATAAAAGTATATCTAAATCAATTGAAAGAACGTTTAATAATTTGGGAAATTCTCAAAGGATTCGCTATACTAATGAAAACCACATTTTAGCTGATATTGTTGAAAATTTGATTAGCAAAGTCGTCTCATTTGAGATTTTGACTTTGGATATTTCAGTTTGTGAAGTAACTTCATTTGTGCTGTCAAGGGTTTAGATGTTTCATTTAATTAAATACAGAGTTTAATTATCTATCTTCTTTGCAATTTGCTTTGCCAATATCACTCTATCTTTGATTCCCATCGCAGTAAAATAAAACATACCTGTGTGTTTTGAATTATGCTAATGTTCTTCATTAAACATGAGATCACGTCGTCGTTATCCATTGGAAAAAAGTTTTAATGTTCTAATATGAGTTACATTTAAGAGTAACGTGCAGCACACTTTTGAATATTGTTTATTAATTGCAATTAACAATTGTAATTGTAAATTGATTGTTGCCTTTGTTAAGGCAACATCATCTATTGTCCAAGCCCAACAATATTTAAAGATAATCTCAATAATGTTGGTTCCTCTATGCTCAATGCAGACCATATTAAGTGAACGTTATAGTATACCATAAGACTTTACATGTGGCACAATTTGATCCATTTTCTCACAAGCACACATTTGGCACATAATTCCATTGATACCACTACCACATGGTATTCGCATGCTGATTCTATTTAATTTAATTGCAAGTCATTTAATTCCAAGTCCATTAATGAATATGATCTAGAGAATTCAGATTTTAATGCATTTTTCGAACTTAGGTGTCTTACTTATTTGCAATGGAGTGCTAAATTAGATGGCTGCTATCTTTTACCTTGATGAAAACCTGATGAAGCCGACCTTTGGTCTGTCCAGAGCAGTAACCGCCAAACAGCACTGTATATCGACAAATACAGTGAAATAAAAATGAGATTTCAATATAAATTACATTGTTTTTCCGAATTATTCTCTGATATGTTCTTCCCTTTCTGGGTATGAAAATGTAACTATCACCCCTTTAAGGTGTTTTCAATCGGATTTGCAACTCGATGAAAGTAAATGATTCTTAACAAACAATGCAATTCTGGACAAATACACGGCAGAAATTTTCGGGTTTATAACGCATCTTATTGCGTGATCTCTAAGGCATTCTGGGAATTGAAATTTCTTTGGCCTCCGTTGCCGGGCAACCAACCCGCATTTTTAATTCCGTACAAACTCGCCTAATTTCGAATTTTCTGTAGTCTGCTCGAAGAAGTTTCTTCCCATTTTAAATGCATTTGTTGCGTGTTTGCGAGCACTTCAAAAGCAAACATTTTAGTGTGAAGTACGCAAACTGACTATAGGCTAATCTGAGATAAGATAAAACTTGCATTAAGTCTAATTTAAAATGTCAACTATTCCTGTCATGCAGAATTTGTGTCTGCAAAGCTTGGATATGCATGCTGTATGTATACTCTACACTATAAGCACTCTGTTCAGTACATTAATTTAACAAGAGCAGGATTTGCACAAGCTGTAAATGGATCATACTGTAACGTGGAATGCCTTATCATAACTTATTGTCTAGCAGATGTTGGAGGCTCATTTCCATATTCCGAAATTGAAAATGTGATGTTATGGTCAATTTCATCCTGGATAATGACGTTTAATCCAGCAGAGGATTTGATGACCACGTCGAAGTGCGAATGGAATCATTTTAGTATATGGTCAACGATATAATAGGCGTACATTGATGACCTGAAAAAGCGGAATAAAATTGGACCGGTAATGTCATTCTAGAAATCATTGAGGCAGTGCAGTAAATTTCATCTTATTTTATAAGATGGATGTTGCGATGGATCACAGAATTATGCAAACACGTTGAAAAAGTGATAATGCATTATTCCTCGAGGCCAAGTAAATTATTCTCACGTGGTATCACTTGAACTGCGCTAAAGTGAATTGCGTTGTTTATTTTAGGCTGTTTTTGTTCTATCGCCTATATTTGGCACTCGGGGCACCTTTTACTATTGAACGTTCGATCCATCCTTGCATGAAAGCGTTTGCGAAGAGGGCTGTAGAGCCCTTCAAAGAATGCTAGTGCTTTTTACTTTAGGGAATTACAAGGTTTCATGTTTATTGGATTGTGATGGCTCATCGAGTTATGAAGGAATGCAGAATTATGCTCGATATTTCTATAGTTTAAGACCTTAAGCCTGCATACACCCCATTTTATCCCTTAAAGCTGAGAACCAATGTACCGAGTGTTTGAAGTCTGCATAAGCGGCAGACATAGATCAAACAGAGGGTGGAAGGGAAAAGCTGTGGTCTATCATCATAACTTCTAATTTTGTGTATATCGTTAGCCATGCAGAATGCTCACAACAAATCTTTCGTGAATGTAGGGAGATTAATACGTTATATGGCAGCGCAAGTTTCCGCACAGTAAAATCTTGGAAAGTTTTATACTACACCCTTCACGAAAAATATACATTGTACATAAAGCAAGTGCTCTCAATGCATTTTGAAATACATTGCACATTGTAAAATGTACTATTGCAAATGTATTTTTCAGAGAAAGCTCTATGATAAATGCATTTTAAAATGTATTTGCAATCCATTATGAAATACATTTATGTCTCAATCTACATATATTTCTTTTCCATATGGGTGTATAAGCATGGGCTGTTCCTGGACCCCTTAATAAGGAAGAATTTGTTAAAAGTATCTATAAGGGGACTCAACGGAGGGGTTAACATATACATGTATATCTCCTGAACTGGATGTAAGGGCATTAAACAGCCTTGATAAGGAGTAAATGTAATGTATCGTCTAAATCGTTAGAGCTACAACCTTGAAATTTTGCATGGATGTTTCTCAGATGTCAACACCCCCCACGATGTAGCTGTGGGACCGCTAGTTGAAATGTAACTCAAGGTCATAATATAGTATTTTTGAAGGGAGGAAGTGATTGACCGTGCATGCATTTCTGGAGATGTTCCCACATAATGATGTACAATGATATACAAGAAGACAAGCCATTAGTAATAGTTTTTTTAAAATATTTTTTCTCCATTCAGTCATTCCTATTTGAAAAATGGTTTTCTTAAACAATAGGCCAAAGTTCTTTACGTGTACTGAGATGCTTTGACCCTGTTTGAATAATGATTCTCTATGAGCGATTATTGATTTTGGAGCTTGGATGCAATTTTTCTTGGACATGCAATTAATCTTGGGAGTAGCCATCGGCTAGCAATTGTTAAATACAACCTTAAACTATAACATGAACTGTGGCTTTATTAAAATTATCTTCCTTAAGTATTGGTTCTCGTCAGTAATCAATATTGAGTATCAATATTTGCTTTAGAGCTTCCTTAGTCCTGATGCATAATCCTACGAACATGCAGCTTACCATAGTAATGGCGAAAACCTATGTTCGAATTTTCACAAAATGATTTCGTATGTGATGGATGCTTCCAATAGTGAGTCCTGATGGAGAACTCATTCGTGAGTTCACCAAGTGGAATTGATTTTTATAAATTCTCTAATGATGCAGGATTTCCTGAGCTATATATGGCAAAATTGGATTGAAGCTGACCACGAACGTCGTGCTGTAAAAATTATTGAATTGAAATGTTGAGAAGATTCTTCATTAAATTGAGATGTTGATAACATGCTTCATTAAGTGGAAATGTTGATAAAATCTTTATTAAATTAAAATGTTGATAAAGAATTTCAATTAATGATTCAAAAAATTATCAAAAATGTTTTCATGCTCATCTCACATTTAGCCTGTTTAAACTGCTTACACGCTACATGTATTCGTAACGACTTTAATTGCTTGGTTTGGGGTGCTTTGAAATAAATCTCCTGTCTGCATGTAAACAAAGTATAAATAGGAAATCAGTCAAAGACATAGTAGAAGGGTACATCTTTCGTATAATTTACATATAAATTACAATTGGAATTCTTTTATCTGCTGTTGGGACAGTTTTAAAATTTCCTTAAGATTTACTGTAATGATCAATAGATAAGAATTCTAGGACTGTCTTTTGAATTGTAACGAGTAACAAAACCTCATAAAATAAATTGCGGGGCGTTAATTTGCATTTTCTTCTTGCCACATTCTTTTTTAAAAGACTTGGCGTTGCAAATGTTGCCAAAGTACACATAAAGTCTCATCATTTGCCTCATATTTCACTCATTCCGGTATCTATTGCATAGAAATTGTTCTAGTTGACTGCTAAGTACTAATTCGAGCATTTCGGTTTTCGATTTATTGCTCGCTATACATTACAAACCTTGGGTCCTGTTTGCGATACTTGGCACGTACATGGGCCTGCAAATGGTTGTTGATGTTAGTTATTTTATTTCCTGAAGAAAGCCACAGAAATACAAATTTATCTTTAAGAATGTCTCTCAGCCAGCGATAAATATGGCAGTCACGCTTGCTGGGTCAAAATGATGCTTGTTGGAAGCCGAGCAATTTCTTATTGAGGAAATGAACGAAGCTGATATGACTTTGATCATGGCGCCAATATTGGTACTGTTTACTGTAATTCCAATTTATGTTGATTATATGAGATCGTTATTTTTTTAAATGTAATACATGTACATACTCGAAGCCGTTGTATGGAACACACCTGGTAGTCACATAATTCTACCAAAAACTTCCTGTTTCATGATTCGCAGTAGATTTTTTCATGATCACATTAATAACGTAACTTGGCTCGCTGAGTACTGACATTTCAAAATAATTTGTCATAAAAATTATAATGCAAATAAATGTTCAACTTGATTTACAGTAATTCCATTTAATCAATCAATTGCATGGCAGTCGCATTTTATGGAACGAATTAATATTTTCGGAATTACACGTGCACCCAAAGAAACGGCCCTTAAATTTAACAACTAAAATTTTAAGTTTTTGAAAAGTGGAAATGCAGTAGTCTTCCCAGTAATGTCAGCTTATGCTGCAAACATCAACTTGTGTATATACATGTACATGTATGAGGCTAATTCGATTAACCCAGACAATAATAACGGTCAGAAAAATGTACAGAAAAGATTTAGATTAGATTAAGGATTTATATGCAGTTAGAATTCTAACGATCAGGATATTGCTATGAGACAGTGGAATAAAAGGCAAGCATTCTGTAGACAATAATACACGACATGAATATTCGGTCTCACTCGACATTAACAACATATGATTTGGGGAAGTTTTTGTTTTTATAATTGTGTCATGTCTGGTTACAATTTTTGGACGATTTCTCCATAATTTGATAAACGTTGTTATAAAACAATATTTTTTGTCGAAAAAATTACTCATGCAGACCAGCTTATTACTTTGTCTGCCTTAAGTCAGGATAAAATACATGTATATATTGATTTAATTCTGCCATTCGGCGTACCGACATGTACATGTACAGTTTAAAGGGTGTCTAAACATGCAACTGCAACATTTCTGGCAATGGATTGCGCAGGCCTATCATGGCTGTAATCAAAAGCACTACTTTGTATGCAATTACTGAAAGGCAACAGTTTAAATGTAACGTTTCCATTTGGCTTAGGAAGTCATTCTTTGCAAAATTGGTCTAGCACTCAGTGTTTGGCAAACAGTTTGCCACAGTTGAGATGGTAGGACAGTGAGCCTCAGAATCACTGCAAGCGTGCCGCTGACTATTAAGACTCTTAATGAATGAAATCCATGGCAACAAAGTACAAGTCGATTTTCGCTTTCCGTTGTCTTCGGTACAGTTGCTTTACCATATAGACCAACAACTAATTTATATTGGTAAACTTTTGTTATAGTCTTTCTCAGGCTATGTATGTTCATGCTCATTACAACTTTTGTTTTTGCATCATGCTCTAATGACAAGATTATAAAGCATTTCATGCAACGCGTCTGCAATTTAAACGTAAATAAATGTATCACAAATGGGGCTAGGTCTTACATCAACGACTCAGGAACGACTTAATGTTAAGAGAATTTGCCCTAGTGTTTTTCCTCCAGCATGAAGGAATGATGGTTCCACCATGTTGGAAATGTGGTGTTTTGGAACCTGGAGCCAACGTATACCAACATGTAGGTTCCTACAAATTCCCATATGCAGGTTCCAACATGTTTCCAGAGAGACCCATACATTGTATGTACACGTAGGTTCCAACACGTTTCCAGCAAGCCTTACATTATATACTGTAACCAACATACATGTATTACCAGCAAGTCCCACTTGTGCCCAGCACAACCACCCACATACTTTAATTAAGACTACAATTCATTGAATTTGATTTTTAATACAGCTGATGCATTGAGAAATATTGATTTTTTTAGTAATTTTAAGCTAAACCAGCACATACCAGCAGTACATCACATCCTACAAACCACTATGTTCTCAACATTGTTTGCTAAAACAACATTTCAATTTAACATTTTCCAACATGTTGGAACCAGCAAAAACTCACCTGGGAAGGCCACTTGATTTTAACTGAATTTCATTCTGCAGTCATTGATAACTACATGTGCGTATTTTTTCTCGAATTAGGTCTCGATGTGGATCCGGTCTGCACCACGATTGTAATTGGATCGTCCTGTATACTGGGTCATAACCTCTCGCTCGGCACATAGCTTACATAAGGTGGGAAATATACATGTATTATTAAGTAAGCATATTTTGAACAAAATTCTTGCATCTTGTTTGGGATGCAATCCAGAAAACTCCCTACTCCAAATCTGCACAGAATCTACTCGTCCAGTAGGCCATACACCAATGACATAAGTCCATTGTGTTTTTGCATTTTACATGTTTTCTTCAACATGCAGAACATACGAACGTATGATTGTGCTTGCACATTGCAAGTAACCTCCACTGAAGGAATTGAGTTGAAATAAAAAACAATTTGCTACTTTAGCAGAAACTATTCTTGACTATAGCCCTTGTAATTGGAATGGAAAATTGAAAATTAAATGCAGTCATAATTGACAAGATGACATTTCTTGGCTGCATTTTTGAATGCTTTCAAAACCCCTCGTATAATAATTCCCTAGATACGATCTTTGTAAAATGTTTCAGCATGAATATCTCGGAAGGTTTTCATATTGTTTTGCAGCTATTTCTGCCAATTCCCATGAGATGATGTCTGAACGTCTAGCCGCCTGCCTATTTTTATCGTGTTCTATCGTATTCGTTTATAGAGCTAGAGAAATGTTATTTTTTTCTCCGAAATGCGTTTTTCATATACGGCATATTTGGCATGACAACTTGGATTTGGAGTAATGATGCCAAATTGGATTTCTAGTGCATTTATGGATCTATTTCAATTTCTCGGAGTTCATCCATTCCTCGCACCTCATCCTTTGTAGCTGAACATGGATATTTCCAACCAATTAGCTCTTTATTCTCTTCTAAAGTGCCAGTTGCATTTCATGGCAGCCGCATTACAGTGAAAACCTCACTGTGCATCAATTTTCTCTGAACGCCTATTGCGCTTGCGGCTCTTTTGCTGCAAATCTCTAGTTAATCAATGAGCGAAAAGTTTTGGCAATCGATTTCAAGCACATTTTGCACTGGGAAATGGCACTCGCGAATTATGGCAAGTGTTCATTCATCGATTAGATGGCCACTTTCAGTGGTCTTTATGAAGATACAAAATGCATGGGCGATATGTCACTCCCTATATCGTAAATGGGCGATATTTGAAATTACTTATTGATGATTTTCGCAAAGAAAACTACTGCATAACGTGACCTAGAATTAGGAAGAATTCTATTCTAAGTCACAGTGACATTTAGCGAGGTTGAGATACGTGATGGGTTATTAGTATCATTTATAAAGCAATATGTTCTTTCATTCTCCGACATGCCGTTTTTCATTTATTTTATTTTATTCTTTTATTTTTTATTTATTTTATGAAAACTTCGCACCTGCTGTAGAGTTGAAGTAATAGTGCCGAATTAATTTTCTAATACATGTATGGGTCTATTTTAATTTTTGAATGTATTATGTGACCCACTATTGTAAATGGGCTTAATTTTATTTATTATTGCTGGACTTTCGCCAATTAAAAAAAAACTAATGATGAAATAATCAATATGTACTATACTAGTACATATCTAATAATGAGCATGTTTCTCTAACATTTTTTATCCAGTTCGATGCATTCTTCCTACATTGTTCTGACATCTGTCAGCTTGTTTGGTCACTGGTGTCACTGAACCAGAATCAGAAGTTTAGCTGAAACATGAATGCACCATTGCATGCATATCCACATCATTCGCTGTATCAAGACCATCTGTAGTTGTCGGTGAATTGTTGTATGGGAGCATTCAGCTTGTTCATGGATGCAGATCACAGCTGCTTGAATTTCTGGTTGCGTACTATTAATGGAATAACAGTTCGGGTTGTTCTGTAAACTATCAATACTTCCTTGAACAGCTCTGAAACAAACCCGATTTGAGGTTTGTGCTGCTTTGAGGTTGAAACGTTGACAGTATCGACAATTGCCGTTATTTTCAAGCATGCACGATGCTGATGTTATTCTTAATTGACACTTTTCACAAGTTGCCTTATAGATTTTTGCGCGCGGCAGTTCAGTTTGTCGAAATGTATTGATAGACTATTCATAGAAATGTACGAGGCGATGAAAGTCATATATACACACGTATAGTATACGAGAAAAATTGATAAAGTAGTTTGTCGATCACCAGCTCTTTCACAGTTCATTCATACTTGTTATAACGTAACACTCATCTTCACATACAGTACATGTAGATAATTCTCAAAATTTACGTAAAAAGAATTTTGATTATTGGTCATTCTCTGTTCAGTGATATACAAGCGATGTAATTTGCAATAACAGAGATTTTAATATTATTTCATAATATTACGTTTATTGGCATCTTCAATATTTCGAATAGTTCGCAGATCCTCCCTCATCCCCTCCCCCCGGAATTTTCATTTTATCGGGGGAAAATTCCTCTGCCCCAATCAAAATTTATTTTCTTTCATAGGAGTTGAGGGTCTACCCCATCCATGCTTCCACTATGAATTTATGAAACACTGATCTTCAGCATAAATACTTAAACGTAGCAGTTACTGTATTTCAAATGCTGTTTGGCAAAAGCTTAAACAAGCTCACCAACGTTTGCCATCCACGATTTCCAAACAGGTGTTGTGTGGGTTTATGCATTTTATGCGCTGTCAAAGCCTGTAAAGGAATGACAAAGTAACGAGTAATGATACATAAAATCGTTGGCGCCTTCCTCGATGCATGTTGAGTGCAACAGTGCCATTGTGTGTCGGGATATTGAAATTTTTCAAATTTAAAGGCAAATTTCCAAGAGGAAACCAGTGAGAAGTTGAATCGACGCATTTAAATATAAAGTACCGAATTTATTTCCCTATCTAAAAATAGTAATCCAACATTCAGAAGTGGTACTTTCAGCGTTTGACTTCTTTTTCTACTGTTTTCCTTATTCTGCTAATATTGGACCAGGACGCGTACAGCATACATATGTAAATGTATATGTATGTGCTCAGAGATTACTCTGGCATGTACATGACCCTACATGTACATGGCCAATAATATTGTCAATAATCAAAAATGGCACCGAGTCAATATAGAGGTTCGACTTGTTAGAGTTTTTGCTAAGGAAAATGTTAAAGAAACTACCATGATAGATTCTTAATGATCCACTAATGATTTGAGCGCCTTCATTAGAAAATTATGTAACAACTCTCAACTCACATTGAAATTGAAGGGAGCTAAAACACCAGTTGATGGAGAGATCATAGTTATACGGAAATGTTCTATGGACCTTTCCCATCATCTCCCACCCCGTAACAAATTGTATTTGCCAATTTTGTTAATATGGATATCCAATTTTCCTGTAACTGTTGTTAATCCACTCATATTGGCAACTATGGACTGTATCTAATAATCTTAATTGGCATGTAGCACGTCCACTTGTTCATTAATTTCGCTTTGAGAATGATCACTAAATCCATCTTGTGAGGGTAACGCGGGAAATGATTGAGTGGAAAGAGTTTTCGGTTTACTCACTGGAGTCTCTCGCCAATCCTTGACTCCTCCAATCTCGTAAAGTATCTCTACAATCCCAGTTATTTGGTATGCCGAACGCGGTTTGCTGGGTCTAAAAATAGCAGTACCGATGCCGTAAAATGTCAGCCTGATGTTAACACAGAAATATACTTTGCTTTGAGCATGGCATCCGAACCAAACATTGAGGCACCAGCATTTGTAGATATCAAAATTGAAGTTATCCTACATTATAGTGTTTTCTACAATGCAGGGTCAGGAATATGTCTGAGCTTTTAGGGCAACTTCAGTGTGGCAACAGCTTGGCAAAAACTGCTTACACAGTTGACCAGGAAGTGAACTGAAGAAGATTATAAGCAAGTTAACGTTTGGAAATCTAAAATTGTAATTGTTAAACATGGAAAGAAAAGTCCAATTAGAACATTGTAGAGCGTCGTATAATTAATGTGATGTGCGCATTTGCGACATTTAATTATTGAGCACATAGTTGGCATGTTGATTGTTGAATTTTGCAAAACAGGACTGTAACATAAATAACCGATGTTCATTTTCTGTCTAATTGTCCTTTAGGGTCTTTGTTGATCATCATACCATACAACATGTATACACGTACAATGCATTGTCAAGATGCGAATTCCTATATTTAAGAATTTGCTTCAGCGATTAATTGCTAAGGAAAAGTGCAAAGTTGACATATCTCATCAGACACTGTTAAATGTTGGAATGTGATAGTTGCAGAACGAATCATTTTCTTTCGCTTTTAATTTCCGGTTGCCAGATCGCTCGAGTGTGATGAATTTTATTTTCTGCTTCATTTCGGGTCATTTCAATCCAAATTCTAGGATAATTCTCGTTGTAACTTGAGATTTACGCGCGCAAATGAAACACGCGCGTCAATAGACTGAGGCACCCGGTTTTCCTAATTGTTAATAAAAGTGTAGGGTCGTGTGATTTGTGAAACCCACGTACACTCCGACGACGTTACTGGGTAATGAAATCGTTGAAGTAAATCAGCATTTGCATCTTCAGCAGCACTTTTTCCTAATCTTGAAACCTGGGGTGTTGCTAAACGTTCCGGGCGAAAAGCGATGGCTGTTTTCACCAAAAGGAGCTCGATTCCTTGAAAACAACCATCTGTCAATTGCAGATGTTAATAGCAGGTTTTATTTCGGATTTATCCACTACGGGACCATTGAGAAGCAAACATGCGTATCTTTAATGTTAGAAGTGATTGCCATCCTCAAGGGGCATGAGCATCCTCATTCAAAATCGTGCACATCTACGAAGTGTTGAATGTTTAAAAGTCTACCCCAGTACAATGTGTTTTTCTCTAATGAAGTCTTATTTACAAGTTTATAGTAGTTTAAAAAGGGCATAGGCTCCTATGAGCTTTATAAAAATTTTCGCTACATGCGTTGTATCGCATCTTGCTCGAGATTCAAATTTAATAAACATACAATATTGAAGTTTTAGTGGCTTTGATAAGGATGGACCAATTTTGGAAAATAACCTTACGTGATGAGAAATACGATCCTAAGTGTTTATTATCCATCTGAGGAAAATTTAATAAGATGGTCCGTGCTGATAAAGATACGTGACGCCTTATTTATTCTGCTATCCAGAGATTGCAAAATTAATTGAGTCATTCGACTCCTTAAGTTTTGAAAATTTGCATCGGTTTCTTTCCCAAACGTTTAGCTAGAACGACCACTTCACGATTGGTCCTTGTTAAGCTTTCTTGCGAATTTGTTTACCAACAATATTTGAAAGTCTGAAATGTAAAGCTAAAGTGTTGTATTGCAAATTATTGAAGGGGGTTGTTTACTTGAAGTCAAGGATGTAGACTTACAATTTAGATGTCGTCCTGCTCCAAATGAGCACAGCATATTTTTACTTCAACCCTACAGTATCTACGCGGAGCAGGGCATGATCTGTAGCAAAGTTGAAGCCAATTCTGGTGAAATGTTATTCTGTCATTAAACTGATGGCTCAGAAGACCTTCCTAACGTGTTCGTTCGACCTTGCCTAACATTGCTCTTATATGACTCAAGCAGTGTTTACCTTCACGTTAATGTGTCCTTTCGAACGTTAAAATGAAGCATTTACCATAATGCTTTCATAGAAAACAGTTACTGGAATACTGGCCCTATCAAGTAAATGATTTTATTTTGCGTTTTGGACAATATGAGATGATTTCAACAACCGTCGATTTTTCTGTTAGTCTTGTACAAGGAAAGAGGTTTCTGATAGACAGTTTTGGGGCCATTCAATTTTATTCTTTGTGATTGCCTTCGCATAAAAGATAAGTGCTTCTAAGTTTAGAGAGGATGCCGACCGAGACAAGTAATGAATATTGGAAAATACTGCGGTCAGTATATTGGTCTTTACCTGCAGTGATGACATGAAGACAATTAACGAAATGAATTTTTCTTTGTTGAAACCTCGAGGGAATAGACTCACTTATCCTTTTTTGTCGTTGAAATGTCTGCTTTGTTATTACGTTGACCACTATTGATTTACGTCCATCAAGGTTGGCAAAAGCTGATCGGCAAATAAACCCTAGGTGAAACCCTTAGTTAAGCGGACAAATAAAAGCGTATAATTCTATCGAAAAATCCAGGGAACGATTGAAAGCATTCGGTTGACAAGAAATGGTATGTGTCCATTGATTTATGGGAGTAAGAAGAATAGTTTGAATTGCATTCCTCCATGTCTGGATCTAGCTTCCCTTCATCGAATGAAAGGACTCCAGATGGGTAATTCAGGAATACAACAAAAATTATATTAAGGTTCTCCATATTACCATGGCCAGCTGAGTTGAATGGGATTTTCTCACGGTCCTAACTATAATTATCTTGAAATCGATGGAATGCAATAACCAAACCTGCCTGGAGCAGTCACCGAATTATTTTTATCAAATGATAACAGACATTGGATGTATCTCATCAAACTGCCTTCAGCACGTAATGAGCACTGAGACAAGTTTCACGGTAATTCGTTTTGTATCGTAATCCGCAAGTGCCTGCTTCAAAAGCAAATTTTCTTATTTTGTTCCAACTCTACTCCTTCATTAGAGTTAACAATACAATTAAGGATAACATATTTCACAATGTAGTATACAGTGCATGCTAAGTGTAGGAAATTAGAAATTAAAGAGGATTAAGTGTAGGCAATCAGAAATTAAGAGGGCTGTTAAGGTTTTAGGTTAGTTAACGTTATGTTAGGTTGGACATGGTGAAGCACAAGTACATGTATATAAGCTTACTGTATAGGAATAAAATCCTACAGTTATAGGACATTCTTGTGTATTGGGCTTGTAGGGCTGGAATACAAGGATTTTATACCCATTTGGAGCAGGTGCTATTCTGGACTATAACCGAGTGATTGGTGCTTGTACGTATAATTTAAATAAGATCATGTTAAGGAGAAAGCAATGATTGATTCACCTGCTTCTCAGCATATACTACATCATACCTATACGCTCGTATGTCCTGCTCCAGATGTCAACAAAATATGTAAATCCTACTTGTGTAGTCGGCAGGAATGACACCTGTCATAGCTGTAGCAATCTTTCTCTTTTTTACCATGCTTATTTTGTTTCTCTTTTTCGATTTTTGTTCTTTATATAACTGACCTAACCTAACTCACATCAAGTTTAACAATACCTAAAAACACAATTTCTTAATTTTCCAGACTGCTAGCCGTTAGGCGACTCACATTCTTATACACTGTAGTTTAAGCTTATAAAGATTTATTTTCACGATGGTCTGCAGAATTAAGGTGTAAAGGAAGTTGTAGATGTTGACTTTCGTCTGAATTATATTCGGTTGTCATCAAATTTTTCTTCGAAAGCAGTCTAGGAGGAGAACGTCATATGTCACAAGCAATTGGCTGTCAATTTTCTGACTTGACTCCTGTTGCGAACAGTAGTAGATTATCTGGTTCGCCACTATTTTAAAGATTTATGTCTCGTGTTTCAATATACTTTACGGTGTTTGTGTTATCGCGAAAACAAAACCACGTCTGCATCTAGACGCACTGGGATTAGACCTCCAGACACTTAATTTTCTAGCGTTTCCATGAAACCGATTATAGATATGGGAATTGCCTTAGTTTCAAAGTGATGAAAATGAAGGTCGAATATTGCTGGCGTCAAAAACCCAGGCTAGGAAAGTCCGAGAGTTTGAAGAACAAGCAACTTAAATTGGCTTCACAGCGAAAAAGTTGGGCATTCTGTATTGGAAAATCAGGAGAAAACCAACGCCACTCTGGGGAGGATGGGGTAATCGAAATATGGGGTATGGCTAAGCTTGTTTGAAATGCACGTCAGAGCATATTCAGCAGCCAGAATCCCTCCAATCCAATAAAAATTGAATTTAACGATTTTCTTGAAGATTTATTTTTGAAACGAGTGGCTGGACCGCCAATCTCGATGGAAGTTTGATGTGGTCGTTCCCTGTTGCTGGTGTTGCCCCTTTGAACTTGCTGAGCCAACACACTTAGTCGTGACTGACACTATTTGTGAAAACAAAATTTAGCAAAGCCGATTTGAACAGATCGTAAACTCCCCTGTCCATAAAATGCTATGATCTTTGCACTGCTGTCTAAAACGCATATGCCTGTGCATAATCTGAGTGCTCGCTTTAGAGACATTGCCTTTTGAGAGCTGACATAATAAGATTCAAAGTCAGTTGTTGTCGAGATGAAAGTCCCATTGTGCATGCTTTTTTGTTTTATTTGTAATGCGAAATGTGTACTCTAAAATGACATTTTTTATTCTTTCCCTTGGGCTGTACTCGTGCATTGCTCAATAATAGATCAATTGCATTCATTTTGTTGCCTGTGGTATCAGATTAAATGCGTTTTTGAGGGGATGCAGCTCAGTTTGTTTTCTCTTGAGTGAAAATACTTGCGAGCTTGAATTCGGCTCCAAATGTGCACAAATTACATATACATTTACTTAAGATACAAGGATGACACCTGCCCTACTTGTCCGAATTTCCTTTTTTTTATTTCTTTTGTTTTCAAAATGAGCTAACCTAAAACTTTAATTTATTTAGTTGCGCTAACCAGGCAATCACTGCCAGCTTGCGAGCCGTTAGGAGAAGCCCACTTTCTCATATAGTGCCTATACTGGAGAGGGGCATGCATGTACCATGGTTTTGCCCATATTTGCGCTGCACAAAAGCAGCTGTGGTAATTATTGGCATTAGTGTTTCATAACAAAATGTCAGAAAATATTAGCAACAACATTTACAACAACATTTACGATCATACATTTCACGTTAAATTTGAAACCTTGCAGTTAGCGTAACATGCCGTGTTATGCCATGAAATATGTAAAACAAACAAATTTTATTAGGATGTTGTGGTTTAGAAACGTTACGCATTTTCTAATGAATTTTGTTGCAGTAATTTAATATACACTAATAACTACTCCATAATGCATGATGTGATGATTTTGATTAATAATTTAAGACGACCGTGATGCAGGTTCCATAAGATGAGTACACCAAAAATCGGCCAAGTTATTAATTATTTATTTGATATCCACACACGAAAGTACTGAATTTTTGAGGGATATTTCTATGAAGTTAAGCTATTTGTAATTGCGTTATGGGCCGCGTTGGAATGGGAAAATTCAACAATACAAGTTGCACGTGTAATGCAATTGTGAGAAACAAATGTTTTCAATAAGCTGTGTTTTAAGTTCATTTAAAAAATAATTTGCAAATAATAGTAAGTTACAGTGTGTCACACTGACTGCACAAGTTCGGCATATTCTATGCTGCGAAAACTCATTGTTTTTAAATTCAACTCTATAGTCCTGCAGTTTGATGTGTTTTTGTTATGTGTTTGAAATTAGAAATTAAAAAGGGTTGTTGGGCATGTTAGCCGCCAAAGATGACCCCTACAAAGCTCGAAAGCTGACAGTGGTTGCCCTGGGTGGGGCAGGTGTTTTTGGGTTAAATTTAGGTTGGGCTAGGTTAGTTGATTAGGTGATTAGGTGATTTAGTGTGATTAGGTTAGGAATGAACCAATATAAGAAAAATAAATTGGAAAAAACAAATGAACGAAAACACCAAAATGATAACTTCCTACAGCAATGACATATGTTATTCATGTGTATCAGACATACTGTTTAAGAAGCAGAAAATATACCATGTATTATAGTAAAAATACCAACTGATGGAACTGAAGGACAGCCAATCAAAGAGGTGTCGCTTATCGATTAGGGATTCCTGGTTTATAGTTGTTGAAAGAAAAGTTGCTGACGCCTCGAGCTGAAGCGCCTCCAATGTTTTTTTTTGTTTGTTTGTTTTTGTTGAGCTGTTTCCTCTCACCAGTGGCGCTGTATGCGAAATACTAGACTTAGTCAATCGCAAACTGGCGATTGGATTCTATTGGTCGGCGCTTTCAGCCCAGTTCCATCACTTCGTGGTAGAACATCCAGTTTTTTTGACATTGACCGTCCACTCTATGAATTGTAAAACACGGTTCTTTTTTCAAATTTACAGATTGGCCTTTCCCCTACAAGGCCCAATAAAATTGCGCCACTTTGAAAAATGGACAACGGCATTAATTTCTACTCTCAACAAACCCAACATAATGAAACGTATCTCAACGAGACCATTGCGATGGCCGGTGAAGTGCTGGGTGGAGAAAGTCAAGTGTCCCCATACGTTCAGGCCCTGATGTACGTCATGTACATCACCATATCGGTGGCCGCCATCGGTGGCAACGGCATCGTCTGTTTCATCGTTTTGGCATATCAAAAAATGCGGACGGTGACCAATTTCTTCATCGTCAATTTGGCGGTGGGGGACATCATGATGGCCTCCCTCTGCATCCCCTTCACCTTCGTCTCCAACATCATCCTCATGTACTGGCCCTTCGGCGCCATCATGTGCCCCATAGTCAGCTACGCCCAAGCCATCTCCGTCTTCATCAGCGCCTACACCATGGTGGCCATCAGCATTGACCGCTACATAGCCATCATCTATCCCCTGCGACCAAGGATGACCAAGCTGCACGCCAAGGTCACTATCCTGCTGGTGTGGGTGGTGGCCATCGTCACCCCACTGCCCACTGCCATCTATTCGCGCCTGGACCGACCAGACAACTGGACATACGAGGATAAGTTTGTGTGCACCGAGGTCTTTGAGCAGCAAGAACAGCTGTACTACTACAGCATGGCCCTAACTGTCTTGCAGTATGTGCTACCCTTGTTTGCTCTCATCTTCACATATGCTCGAATTGCCCTGGTGGTGTGGGGCAAGAGGGCCCCTGGAGAGGCGGAAGACAACAGGGACCAGAGATTAGCAGCTTCCAAGAGAAAGGTAGGACAAACACGTTCTGTTTTACGTTTCTGTGGCATTGTGGAAACACAAAGAACCGTAGTTTCCCATAGTTAGGTAGGCACATGATGCTCGCTGTACACTCTGCACAATCTGCACAAGCTCGCATTGTTGTCGTCGTGTAATTGCTTGTAACGTTTGCATGGTAATTACCATTTGCATTGTGCTTTTTTTCCGAATCACTTAAAAAATGCACATTAGATTCCTGGAGAACAATACCCACCAGCCTGCACCGAAATAGTCGAAGCTTCGGTGTTGCCTATCAGAAAATGATGTTATTGTAGTTGCTCGCTTTTGTGTTCTTCGCAGCAGAACCTGATAAAGCTCGATCCAGGAATCGAAAAGAAAGCCATAAAACAGCTAAGATGTTTTCTAAGAAAACACTGGATAGCCATGAACAATAGTGAACTTGATGACTATTATTGAGGGGCGGTCTTCTTGCAGAAAAAACGTTTAATAACGCAATGAGGTGTAGTCTAAATTGATAGGTTTTAGCTCAATAAGGCAGCGCAACTAAGTAAATTTTCACGCAATTATCATAAAATCTTGGACGTTTTTCGTGTTCGCTAACCTTTCTGCTGGTGCTGTTGCCACAACAGCTTTTATGCGCAATTCAGGAGAAATTTATCCTACTTTGGTGCATAGTTCATGCTCCAAATGTGCGCAGAAATATTTCTATTTCAACTCAACCTAACTATAACCTAACCTGACCTAAGATAAATAATGTAAATTGATGATCTAACTGCCCCTAACCATATAGCAATCACTGACAGCCTACGATCGAGGAGCCATTAGGAGAAGCCCACTGATATTATGAGATCATGATATACATTTAGATTGTTTTCCTATATTATTTCAAAAATAAATTTAATAATAAAGTTAAGTGACTAAATTGTTCACAAACGATTCACAATGAATCACAATAAATAATTCGTTACTGAAGAATTTGAAATGGCGCTATCAATTAAGGATAAAGTGGAATTTTATCTAGGTCTGGTCTAGGAAAGGCCGAAAACATTGAATATACAGTGTACGTAAAACCTTTTTAATTGAGTCTTAAAAGTTTAATGACGAATGCACTAGTAAAATGGATCCCAGGATGACACTTGTATGTTAATTAAGCTTAACTTACAGGCGGTATAAGCAATTTCAAGGTGCGCTTTGAATATACATGTAAGCCAACCACATTCGAGAAACTTTATAGAATATAAATTAGAAATTAGTAACGAATAGTAAACAAAAGTTACTATTGAATTTAAAACATTTAGCCAAGGGACTTTCTGGTGGTAATGTATTATTTAAAGTTAGTGTTGAATACACAAGGCGGTGTTTGATTATTTATAACAGCAGTATATAGTCCTGGGAATCTCAGAGGCTAATTTAAATGGAAGTCAAAACTCTGGAGAATTGGGCCGATATGTTGATTGTTGTTCATCGAAAGTGTTTCGTTCAAGCTTCTAAGTTTCTGGATAAGTGGGGCACTATAACCACTGACCTCCATGAACTGCTGCTCATTATGGTAAGATGTACGCCATCACGAAGCTGGTTTATTGAAAAATATTTCCCCTATGGGTCTGGGAACATGCAGATAGATTAAAGATAATAGTTCGCCATTCTCGGTGGGTTTTTGAGAAAATAAGCCTTCTTGCTGGCTGATCTGTAAGCTGAATCCTTGTTTCCATTCACTGACAATGTACGTTAGTTGCATTTCACAAGTAGGTTCAGAGGTTACTTTCGGTTCAATATTTTTAACTTGTATACAGTATAACGGAACTGTAATTCAAGGAATTTGGCCTGCCGCAAACATTTGTTATTAAGTTTTACACATTACAGGTCCTTGAGACTTAATCTATAATACATGTAAGTAAATGTATTTAATGGGGTATAACCGAGCAGTGTGACCTGCTAAATAACATGGCTAGACTTACTTTTTGCTCCTGATTAATGGTAGTACAACTAATGTATGAAGAGGGTATGATGTTGAATGCAATTTTTGATGATATTTCCCTTCTGGTTTTCTGGTTGTCTGTATGTTTAATAGGCTGCAAATCAAAACGAATAGAAAGACAAAATGTTATATTGCTTTTTTTGTGGAATATCTGCTTACATAATTTCGATACAGGGTGACCATGAAATGATCTTCCGTTTATGAGACATTTCAATGAAGGCAACTTTGACAATTCGTAGTTAGTTTCATTTTGGAAACTGCATCTAATTTGCATTTGTTTCCAAAATTATTTTATACCTATACATGTATGCTGATTTCAATGAAGGAAACACGTCATGTATAAGATGAAAACATCTTAAATTTTCTGTTGTGTTTAATATAACTGAAAGTTGAAGTATTTCCCTTCGAATTATACATATACGAGTCGTACGATTCTGCGTATTCCATGTATTGTTCTGGCAGGCTTAACTAAGCCCAGGTTCTGTCAGATATTACGCACATGGCATCCATAATTTTCAAATAATTACGACCCGATATACCTATAAACAGGCTATAATTAGAATTAAGTACGTCACTGCATCGATTCAAGATGGAATATGGATGGGATTTACCCGTAATGACTCGTGATGATTGCTTATCATAAAAACGGCATACATCACTTGAATTTATATGCAATGCTCTTGATGATTAATCGCCAGTGTCTTATTTTGAGTTCAGATGTTCTCAAGCTCGGTATATGCTGTGTAGGCCTACTCTTGAGATTTTTTATACATGCACTTGAGAAATTCATCTTCGTGGCATTGCCTCTTCATAACGTTTGAAATTGATGTTTTGATATCGAATATTTATTTCAATTAATTTTGGTTGCGAAGGAAAATGAAGGAGAGACGAGCAGCTTTAACTGATAAATGAAAAGAACTGGTATTGTTAGATTTTCGGATCGAATTTCAATCTAACGCAGGCATGAAGACGAAACTTGGGCAACACTGAGCTGGGTCAATGATGTAATGGTGTGGCACCAAATAGGTGATGCTATATTAACTTAAAGGGCTAAACAGGGCTAAACAAAGTCTGCAGCTAGGCTTGTCAAATGGATTTTCGATTTCCCAAAAGGGGCGCCACCACCATGATTTATAGTCACCCTGTACACATGTTTTTATCATTTATCTCACTTTATTCCTTAACCCTTCCATTCATAATCATTAATGTTTTTGTGCTGCCTGCCTTGCATGATGCCTTGCTGCAAATAGTGTGCGCAACTGTAAATGGTCCTTCCGCTTTTCCTCACAGGTTTTCCATCTTCTTCTTCCCTTTGCCCACTTTTTTCTATATTCCAGATGATACAAATGATGATCATTTGTGTACTGGCCTTCACCCTAAGTTGGCTACCCTTCAATGTCCTCATCATCATTGGCACTGAATGTCCCAGCATCTTTTCTGACCCAAACATGCCCTATCTCTGGTTCGCATTCCATTGGTTGGCCATGAGCCACGCCTGCTATAACCCCATCATCTACTGCTGGATGAATTCCAACTTCCGCTCCGGTTTCCGTAGTGTTCTCGGCATGGCTAACAGCTCTGACCATAAAACGGTCATCTCAAAATCAACATTTAAAAGAACAGTTGTCCAGTTGTAGAAAGCATTTCTGAATGCCTCGCATACGCTTGCAGAAACTCTTGCTATTATTTAGCGCAAGGTTCTATTTTAACTATACAGTTTAAAAAGACGTATACCTTAAATAGTTTTGCTCAATTTAACTGCTGTCTTGCAGCACCATATCATACCAACTCCTACAGGGTAGTCATCGTTGATGAAAGGTTCAAGCATGATTTTGACATGCCAGTTTCTTTTCAACATTTCGAATGTGTTGTGGTTGTGAAATTTATCAATTGTATGCCTGGCGTTGTTTATCTACTTGAAATATAATACTGATAAAATGGTATTTGCGCATTTGGCGTGGTTGAAGATTTTAACGAACAGCCATAACCCTCCAGCCATGCATTTCGAGTTGCAGTGTTGCAGTGACAATGTCTAATATATGTTTGTCCCAAGTAAATACTTTCCGATTTCGAAACTTTTAAGAATAGGGTGGGCATTACACGATGAACCTTCGCTTATCCCCATAACCTCAAAGACGCTCTGAAGTGCATATATGGTAAATACATGTACATGTAATGATAATGGCAGTGCATCAAGTAATGAACTAGGTGTCTAGTGTGTTAATACATGTAGTACCAAACATATAAAAACAAGTTTAATTAGAGTTAACATTAAAATACCCGAAAACAAATGCTCAGAGGGGCTTTACCCAAGCGCACGAACATACCAAATTTTATTTGCCATTCCTTTAATGTCAGTCCGATTAATCTTTTAACGTTGGTAACTAAATGTATTTGATGATCCACATCAGAGGGTTACACACTCTAAACGTAAAAAAGTACAAATGTTTTGAAACTATATACACACCCTATGGGGTACATTATACATTGAGGTACAAATATTTAAATCATTTCATCCCTTTGGGTACATACTGTATATGATATATGGGGTGCAAATGTAGATTTGTACCCCACAAAAACTGCATTTGTACCTTTACGGTTTACAGTGCAGTAAGTTATCAATTTTAATTTTTACATCAAAGGTGTCAGGGATCCGCAGTGGTATAAATCTCATGATTAGTTATAAGGAAATGACGACATAATCTGCATATTTTTGCACTATTCTGGTCATGTACCTAAACGAAAAGCAGCACCCTCTGTGTATAGTGCCGATATTTAGTGGCTGATAATGCCATGGACACTGGCACAGTTTAAGGGTGATGCCACCCATGGTCACCCTGTATGTTGTCTTCTTGGAACCATTCATAGCTCTTGTTTGCATGGCTTATACGAGGGTTGATCAGTGATAATGAAATGCATTGGTGTTATCAGTTATAACTGCAACTATACAGAGACGTACTTAAGCAGCAGACTCTCATAACTTTGGTAATGCATTTTCCCGGATAATCTTCTAGAAGAAATGAAATCTGTAACAGCAGCTTGGGTAACACATTTCTGTGTACAATTTCTAAGACATTCATCTTAGGAAAAGTAATGGGAATATTGTATTGTGTGATTAGGGATCCGCATAATCGGTAGCATACTGTTCTCTAATTCTCTTAGTGTTGCTTATTCCATTTTTTGTTTTTATTAAGGGGAAGATAAACCCTCAAATGATTAAAGTTCAAAAGTGATGCCTTATGCAGTTCATTTTTAAATACTGCAATGTATGTATACCTCCATGTCCATTTCAGGACATGGTGGAATACCATGCATAACATTAGATATGTATATAAAAAGTGTGCAGAATGCACCTTTACTTTCGACAGATATTTGGGGGTTTGGACCCTCTTAATTGAACGGCCCTTTTGATTTGCATCGACTAATCTGAGATATATACTTTATATATTTCTAGAATAACTCCACTTTTTTCAAGGTAGGACATTTTTCTAGCCAAGCCACTTGTACATATACCATTTTATTAGTAGCTTTTTCAAGTAAGTTCCTAGGACGATACTAGACTCAAAAGTAGCATGAAACAGCCAGAGAGCTTGTCTAACAACTAGCTCGAAACAGTAGTTAACCGGTTGTAGAGGTCTAGAAGAGCGTCTTGTGCTAACAAACAATAACCCATCCACCCATTCGATGTATGGTCCTCAATGATTCTTCTTTCAGATGGTCAAGATGATGATCACGGTGGTGATCATCTTCACCCTGTGCTGGCTGCCCTTGAACATCCTGATGGCCATTGGCGCCCGCGATGCCCGCATCTGGAGCATCCATGGCATGGTGTATGTGTGGGCTGTCTGCCATTGGCTGGCCATGAGCCATGCCTGCTACAACCCCATCATCTACTGCTGGATGAACGCTCGCTTCCGGGACGGCTTCCGGCACGTGTTTCGTCACGTGCCAGGCATCCGTGCCATGCTGTCCAAGAAACGCTCTGATGACGACAACAGCCTGAAAAGGTGCAACACCTACACCACGTCGTACACCAGTGTAAGAACTACCAGCATTCGCGGCGGGGGTCACAGGGTCTCCAAGTCCAACATGAACTCGCATAGCCCGTGCTCCGATAAGACCCCCTGCAATGAGACTCTGGTCATGCTCAAGAAGAACCAGCACCTCATCCCTCACCACTATGCTGATGACGAGGAGACTGGAGAAACGCACATATAGGTGCGCAGGTTCCCTAAACAGGAATTACTGGAATAGATTGAAATTCGTAATTATGGGTGATTAAATGGGAACGCCATCCACCTCCTAATAAAAAGACACTTTGGCCTATGCATGCAAGTACCCCCTCATCCAAAACAAATTGCTTAGCTTGTGTCTTGATTTTTCTTAAGGTGAGCTCATTACCATGCTGTAGCAGCTAAGCTGCTATGATCACTGCATGACTGCCGCTGGCGGCAACTGCTGATAAATTGGGTACTTACCCACATGGAAGGCTTGGAAGCAGGGATCAAATTGTACTGAGAATATGCTCCTGGGTCGTAAACGAGAAAAATCCCAATACCCTGCATCGAGAAAAGTCGAAACGGTTAATGGCGTGATTTTATGCTGTGTGTATCAGTCAGTACATGTTCTTTGGTCTTACACAAAATGGCGTGTTTTTCGCCTGTGAGACCGAAATGGGACTGTGACTGCATTGTCACTGCGTGTATGTTGAGAACGCTTGTTGTTATAACACATGTAATAAAATGCTTCAGGGTGATCATAGTTTCGATTTTACCAGTGACATGGAATAAAAAAAACTCGAGTTCTTTTACTTTTTTTTCAAAATATGTTATTTGTAATGGGGGTTGGACTTCGTGATCACCCTGTACAATATTTTGTTTGAAACATATGTACGTATTTAATAAAACGTTGTACAGAGTGGTCGTACAGTCCTACTCTCAATGCATAGATCGATGTAAAAACTGTCCAAAATTACAGGTTAAAAAATAACAAAAAAGAGTTTGGTTTACAGAGAGGGCCAGCAGGCGGCGCTGCAATCCCGCGAATCGGAAGTAGCGTCTATGCAGGGTAACAATTAATGTGTTTTCTGATATATGCATATCATGATACTAAATATGCTATTTTCGAAACTAGAAATTACAGCGCCGCCTGCTACCTTTTTTCTCATAATTCGATCCTTGTAACTCGGCTGTTTTTCAAGTACATGTATTAATTTTTGTAAGCATAAGACTATGATCACCCTGTACATTATATATTGAAAGCATACCCCAAATCCGCAGACCATAAGAACAGTCGTCTTACTGGTTGACACATACCTAAATCTTTTTTTTCCCCATGATCTTCTTTCATTTAATGGAATGATCAAAGAAGAATGGCAGAACCATTAGTAAGATGCACTCAATGCCTACTTATAAATTTAAAGTTTTTAATGGAGGAGAAAGTTGCAAATATTCCTCCCATTGCTATAGCTTTTATTTCGTCATCATCCACACAAAGTAATTTTCGCATTAATGAGCTGTCATAGCTTTCCATGCTCGTCCGATTTTCAATTTAGTAATTCATGTCAAACGACACGACAGTTGCTGCAAAAATTTCGGAACTGCAAACGACTGCCTTCCCTTTTATTTCAGCGAAATAATAGTACATGTTTGTCGTGCCCGAATATGTTTGTTTGGGGTATTTTGGATCACCTTGTTGGTGGCTTATGCATAATCAGGTGTGTAGTGAGAAATGTAATGCAGACTGGTTCACACGAGGCTCATAGAGTGAATCTCATCACAGAAGAATCTCGACACTGTTTCATTCACCTAGGATAGAACTCCATTAAATTTTAATTTCATCGCTGGGGTGGACGATTAAACATAAGTAGCTTTTCTATGTTAGAAATGCGTTTATTCATGCATGTACTAAGCTTGATTTTGTAAACTGGACAAGCCCTGAAAAGCCGAATTTGTCGGGGTTTTGATAAAATGACAATCTGAAATCACAACGTTGGATTCACGTTGATGCGAACATATGATTTGTTGAATGAACAGCTTGCAAGGTCCCATAGAATTTAGACGCTTTATGAATAAAAGCATGTCCTATATCGTTATCATTTTTATTGTGCCATCATTTTATTGAGAATCAATTTCAGTCAATACAGGGTTCATCCCCCGGACCAGGAAAATCTGTAATTGTTAGGGAAATTGAAAAAGCCTGGAAAAGTCAGAGAATTTGCTTTACTTCCGAAAGCCAGGGAAATTCAACGAAGCAATTATGTTTTACATATTCACTGGTTGAAACAAAAATCAAGAGATGCAAAGCAATCGTGTGGAAGAAATTAACAATGAAATTGCAAATTTAAAAAGAAAAACTATACTATAGCCCGTTCAACGAAAGAACAGTACTGAGAAATTCCAAGAATACTAGAACTTGTTTGCGATTAGTCTTGCCAGGCCATGCCAACCATTTTCCAGTCTTCCCTTGCATCGTGGGTGTGGCTTTCTCGATGCTGGAAGATCCAATCGATAAGCTGAATCGCTCTCATGGTTATGGCTGAGTTCCATTCTTTAGTTGAACGAGCTATAAATGTGCTGTCAAAATATATCCCGTGCCTTGTTTGATGTAGGGTGCCAATGTAAGGAATTTTCAGTATTTAGGGTATGTGGTCATAGAAACTAGTTTTAAAACCAGGGAAAATCAAGGAAGTTGAAAATTTTAGGAGTAACTTTTAGGATACCTTGAGCTACATGTATATTCAACATTTCACTTCCCCATATATTAGCAATATATCTCTAACACTAGAATGGCATTTCAAACTACAATCTATCACAACAAATAAAATATGGTAGTTTCATTAGTCCGATGTGTGATGCCATTTGAGTCGCAGCTGGATCTATAATTTTATTATAGTCAGAACGCTAGAAAAAAATCATGTTCAAGAACTTTATTTCTTAAGACTGACTTCAAAAAACTGACTAGAAGTTAGCGAAAACACATCGTTCATGTGTACATGCCAGGTTTCCGTAAATGTCGTCTATAGTGGTAATGATGGAATCCGTCTGTCATTTATGTCTGGAAGTTTAAAAAAATATTTTGTTTGTGCATCAACTTCGGAATGCTTTGTTAGAGCAGAATAAAAATACACTGAGACTAGGTTTTTTCAAGTCGACAAATAAATGCTTCTTGACATTCCGTAGGGACGCCTAATGTTCTTTCCAGGCTAGCCGTCGTTGTCGTATATTTTGCCGCGACAGAATCCACCAAGATAACTTAGTCAGCTGCAGAAAAAATTGCACAAGTTTTATAGTCATTTTCAACATAAAATTAAAACATGACTCGTTTTTGGATGGTGGTATTAAGCCACGTCGTAAAAGTTTGCGAACGTCTCAATAACTTTGTTTTACATTACATTAGCTAAATCGGGTTTGAAGAGCCATTGCATAATAGGCTGAAGGCGTTGATGCATTCTCTAAAAATATCACTTAGATAGCCTTTTATCGGCATGCTGGGAAACCATGCTCATATCTTAAGTTTATAAACATTAACACTGCAGAAATTGGAATGCATGAGCCAGCATGAAGGTCAAAAAGGCAGTGCTGTAGTATTTATAGTTAATTCTTTTGAAAAGACTATAAACAACCAATCATAAGATGAAGAAGTAATTACCCGAAGAACTTTATACTAAGTTAATCTATACCGTGTAAGCTTAAGCTTACATGTACATGTATATACAAAGAACACACACTGATATGTGTGTGAGGACCTGGGCCAAATCTAAGGGCCAAGATGCGTTAGATGTCTTAAATACCCTTACTAAGGAAGGTTGTTTTTCTCTGAATCCAATTCTCAGTGGGTTATGAAATTATACATGTAAGTAGCCAAGTTTATGTACGAAAATGTCATGGCCGAGCCGGTTCGAGTACAAATCGATATTTGCAAACAGCAACAATACATTGAAACAATAATACATTATCCAGGAAAAAAGACTGAAGTTATTGTTTGAGTTCATCCGTGTGTATACAGTGTATTTATAGAGCTTGCTACGTGTAATATGCAAATAAGAGCTCATTTTACATGCTTACAAACTGCTTGAGTACATGCAATACACAATATGCAACAGAATACAACCTGATTTTGCTGTAACCACCACATCACAGTAAACAATAACTTTTTGTTATAATCCAATTTTCAATTACATGCAGTACATGTATCTGAGCTATACTTGATAAAGGAGAAGACTGGTATTTGTTGGAAAATCCCAAGACGAAAAACTACTGTAAGTCTTACAATAAGTCACATTTTTGTTCTCAAAGGATGGTGTGCTCCTTTAATAGCTATTGTTTCTTTGATCTGCAATCACGTGTACAAAGAGCAAAATTACAAATGCGAGTAGTTTCATTCTTCAAATTGTTTGTTTTTCTCGATTGAACGAGCTTTTCAATTCATCCCTTGAGTTATGTCAAATGCAAGATTTTGATCGATGGAAAAGTTCCTAAAACCGAATATTTAAGTATTGGTTCAGTGATTCGAACACAATACATCGTTGCGAAATTAAACTCCTTTGGCTTTCGAAAACATCTCAACCTAGTACGTCGTATACGAAATGCATGTGTGCAGCATAGTGTGCAGTTTTGCCTTTTTTTTTTTCTTAAAATGTTACCTTGCAGCTGCAAATTCTATAAATTTGTGTCGTAACCTGAAGTTGGATGAAACGTGAAATGCCCACTTTTTCATACGTAATTTAAAGAAGAACGTTATGGTGAACATAGACGGGTAGCACTATTGTAAATTTCATTTTTTTTTCCAATTTACTGTGTTCGGTTTCTTCGATAATCGGATGACAATGTATCCTAGTCGGTTCAGCTGGAGTCTCATGAAAAGTTGTAAATTTCGACTTTTATAGATTTGTTGTTTATTTCAACGTGCGGTAGTAGTACATATTGTATACGTATTTATTGTAAATATTAGACCTTCATAGTTTATGTTAAGTGTTATACTTTCCCTTGTATGTGGAGTCTACAATTGTACAGTATGTTTAAA
The DNA here is from genome assembly GCA_034695085.1 of Cylindroiulus punctatus. Lineage (NCBI taxonomy): Eukaryota > Metazoa > Arthropoda > Diplopoda > Julida > Julidae > Cylindroiulus > Cylindroiulus punctatus. Next base: position 51,548 of record JAQFYZ010000011.1, read on the forward strand.
CTCTGCTTAATCCCAAATCTCTCGAATTACTGCAGGGTACTAAAAGCGAGTGTTATTAAATTTTATTAAATTAAATTAAGTGAATATGCATATATCCGTCGGGTCCAGCTAAAAGGTGTGAGATTTTAAGATACAGTAGTTATCAACTTGGCTTGTTGGTAAAGTCACATCAAAGATGGCTGTCGTAATACTTCCTATATGTGTTAATCTGATAGTCGTAAGACTGGCAACAATTCTTGACTTGTATAACACTAGGTGATGTCTTATGTGATGAATTTAGTGCGTGAAGCAGTAAATAAACACGAACTATTTTAAATAAATTCAGCGTGATTCAGAATTCTTTTCCCAGGTTTTCTCTACTTTGTATCTTGTGAAGGTGAAACTTTCCCATGGCTATATACAGTGTTTTCTTAATTTATAAATGTTACATACAGTATTTGGTATTCATATATGGCTCACTTACACCTAGTGACTAGGTGTCACCTAGTGGGGACATTTTCAAAACACCCAGAATCCTCTGCTTCATGCAGCACGGACCTTGGGTGTGTGGTGTCTTTCTTGAGTTTGCTAAAACCAGATTCAGATAATGTTTTAATCCCTATCATCCCTACCCTAATGTCACCTCATCTGGAGTTTGGGGAATCTTTACTGCATCTGCTTTTAAGATTCCCCACAAACACAGTCACAAAAACAGGTCATCTCACATTAAGCTCGTTTAAACTGTTTACATGTTATGCTTGGTTTGGGAGCCTTGAATCAAAACACCCATGCATGCCACTTCTCATACCCTTGCACATACAGTATACAGAAGTCGTGCATAGTTTAGATACATGGCTTAGGTTAAGGTATCTTTAGGCCTTCATGTAAACAGTCATTGCCATGGCACGTTTCGCGACATGATGGGGGTCTTCAGAATAACGTCTGTCACTACTTCACTTCCTTGAAATAAATCAAGCTGGCAAGATAAAAAGGGTTTAATTTGATTTACATTTAAGTGTCAGTGTTTTCGGGTAAAAAATGCTCTCTGAGCGAGTGTGTGACGCCTCCTATCACTCTTCTGCCACCATGTTTTTTTAAGGTTCTGGCTTGTTGTGTTCCAACTAATCACGTACGAGGAAGAAATAAATTAGGTTTTTTAGCATTTTGATTTTATTGGATGCATAAAAGTCAGCCCGTTTCCAGTTATTCCAATTATCGCCCTAATATCCATCAGTTTGTGGAAATTGCGGATTTTAATTCCTAGCTCAATATGCAAATGGATTTCAGCCAGGGATGTTAGCGAGGATTTACGAGGATAATTCGTCTTCGAAATATGCATTATCACCGCTTGTTTACGCTTTTTTTCGCTTTTTCTCGGTAATACGCTTATTCATCATAAATTATTCATGATCCCCAAACCGTGCCCGCTGAAATTGTACACTGACCCAAAGGAATGTATTCGGGACAAATGGGTCTTCGTCGAAAAATTCCACACATTCTTGCCCTCCATATTCGCCACCCGCTGGCTGCACCCCACCCCCCGGTGCACCCAGAGCACCCTGGTCATGCCCCGGTCATAAGCATTCTGACCACGCATCGCCATTTCACCATGAAAAGCCCAAATGCTTGCATTTAATTATTGGATGGAGTTATGAGGAAGAACGAGTGTGTGTTTACCTGAAGGGAGTACTTTGCCCACTGGCAACGAACAATGGGTAGTGTAGCAGGACTTGTGACCCGGGTGTCCCACGGAGGTAAAACCAGCCACCCAGGTAACCCTCACCCTCGCCTGCTTAACTGGGTGTGTGGAGTTGGTTTTTTGCTGCTTTTTTACCCGCCTTCGGTTTAACCAACTCCATCCCTCGCATTCTGAGTTACTGCCATTATCTTATTCCTTCGTTTTTATTTTTGTTCCTGGAACAATTTTAATTTCACGTTTGGCCTGCCTTGGCAATGGAAATCTGACATTCCCAGAATGGCTGCAGGTTCTCCACTCTTTACCCCCATCAGATGATGCGAAAATTGCGTTTACAGTATTTAATCTTGGAAGCAACCTTAAGCCTTACTAAGCTCCTGTGCTATCAAGGGTCATGCGGGCTTATGGTGTGACTTACAGCTTTCAGAATACCAGTATGTGGGGCGTTTGTTCGTGTTCTCTACAGGGTGTTATGCAGCACGTGTTATGTTCTTAAGATTTTTGTCATTGTATCGACGACCTTTAGCTCGTGTATGGCTGCTAACAATCCTTCGTTGTACATGACAGTGCTGTTTTGTTCTGGCTTTCCATGCACTTCTCCCTGTTGCATGGTGCAGCAGAAAATGCCACTTCATCTGACCGATTCATGGTCCAGAATAATCAATTCGTGCAATGTACCGCTGGTGACACCAGAAGGCTTTTCTGCCCATTTTATGTTTTATGAGGATGATCCCGTTTAGGCCGTAATGTGATTTTCCAAGAAGATTCTATGCTCTGTGCTCTTGCACATGTGAATCGAAGCCTGAAAAGGTGTGGCAACATGGCACCGTGATGCAGAGATGCCATCTAACATCAGAAATATTTTGTTGCAGAGATGCCATCTAACGTCAGAAATAAATTTCTGCAAGGATTTCAAGCAACATCATATGAGAAAATGAGGTATTTTAGAATAAATTAAATGGTGAAAAAATGCAATGCCGAACATTAACCAAGCTCTATAGTCTGAACTGCGCTACAAATGTGACAAAAAGAATAAGTTGGAAAATCTACAGTGTATAATACTGTATGTTGAAATTGAAGTAAAGCCTGTTTAGCATATTGACCAAGTTATCTTTATTATCACATGGTTGACAGAAAAACTCCTGATATTGAACTGGATTTAACAAGTTGATCCGATTATAATTAAAAAGTACTCAACGGAATTTCTTCGGCTGACAAAACAATTTCATCTACAAATCTTCTGTAAAGTTAGTTTTTCCTTATAAACTCAACCAACAGTTCGCTAACACATTTAACAACTTTCGCAAAATTATTTTTGTCTTAAGCAAAACGTGATTCCTTCAGAGCTGTACATGCGTGTTTAAAAGTGTGATATTTTTCCAAATCTAAAGCAAATTTGCATATGCAATTTAGGAAAAATTCGGCAATGTTTTCAACTAGTTATGTGTCAAACGCGTGTAATATCCTTTATAGTTTATACGAAACGTTTGTTTTAATTAAAAAACTTTGAGATATACATGTAAATAGTGGTTTCCTTTAACAAATTAATATTTTACATAATGTAAAAGTTTTGATTGAAAAATATCGGGCGAGGCATACATCTCGAATATATATCTTAAAAATGGCAAATCCTAACCAACATCTACATGTACTTTTGTGGATAAATTGAGACTTGGCATCTTTGGTGATTTGGTACAAAGTTTCTTTATTTAAGGTTGGTTAATACAGTGTTAGTTGCATTCTCGTAACTTACACTAAAATTGGCGGTTTATCTTCACAATGTCTTAGTGTAAGCTCGTTTTAAAATCAGCGATTTATTCTAAACATACTCATGATTGCAGGCCAAGGTGTCACGTCGATATTGGTTAGTGGCTTAATAACCCGTAACAGGGAATAAAGACTTTGTTAATGGGTTACACTTATTTCCTAACGCTGAGTAAATGTTTTGTCTCATTTACACATGTAAGAACAGTATTGTCGTCTTGCAAGATCAGGCGTAGGTGAACGGACTCGATGTTACGAAGAATCTAGGAAACTAAACAAGGTTTCTCAATTTCCCATGGGTGTTTTTTTTTAGAAAATCGCGCATTTGAAATTGAGGTGCGTGCATGGACGATGCGTCCTGTACGACCAAAAAAAAACATCTACAGGTAATGGTGGGATTTCACCATAATTCACATCTCAATGTGTTAGAGGGGGAATGAAAAAATGGTGATGGGAAAATGCAATGCTTGCACGCCTCTACCCCACGAAACGGGTAAGGGTCAAGGCAATCGTTATTATCGAGCAAAATATGTGTAATGTTTGATATTTTTTTCACTGAAAACTGAAGCGTAAAATATGCCCACCGTTTACATGTAAAAAGTCGTGTCTTTATAATAGTTTCTTAAATACAGGTTGTCCGATAGGTCGGCCATGGTGCTGCTGCCCATCCCAACTTTCTGGAAAAACTCATAAAACTCACGGTTCAACGTCTCAGAAAGTGTTTGGAGTGTCATATTGGATCCCATTGTAAATAAGGATAATATATATGGTGTAAATTATAGTATATATCGAAAAGCTGTTCCTTGTAACACTTTATACTGTTCAGACGTCCTGCCCTATATTATTATGTTTACAATGTACTATTTTTTAATATTTAAATATAACTTGTTTTAGAAATGGTAATGTATTCTTTTATGTATTTGGTCCACACTCCACAGTGAGTATCGTCAGGTGGCGCTGTAATCGTTACAATCGACTCTGCTCATGCATTTCCAATTTTTTGTTGTAACTATAACAGGCTGTTTTAAAGTAATTTTTGTAATGAACGTAGGACCTCATGATCACAATGTATATTTGGATCATATATAATAACAATCATATTAATAATGATAACAATAGAGGCATTTATTTCCGGATGTGGAGAGAGGACAGTGATGTTTGAGTAGAAATCAACAATAAGACACAGCCGTTTGCAAAAATTACAATTAAATATACGACTTAAAGCCACACCAAATGAACACTATCAGATTCATTTATTATTTATAATATACAAGCCACAGGTGTTCGACATAACAACCCCCACTGGCAGCTTGTGCCTGCATATCCCATTATGTAAACATAATGTATATGTGAAAATAATTAAGTTATTCTGTATAGAATTCAAAGATTTGCTTGCGTTTTCTTACAGTATATACCCAAAATTTGTTCCTTGTAAGATTGATACAATACATGATTTTTTTAAATTAATAATTAGGCAGGACTTCATGATCTGATTTCACTTATTTATCATGACTTATTTGACTTATTTATCATGACTTATTTTGCAACTCACTTTGGGATGGGATGTTTTGAAAATACAAGTAGGAATTCAATCTCGTTGCACATCACGTATCAATTGACGTCAAGCAAGTGCAGCAACAGATTTGTCAGCGGTCAAAGTCAGCTACCATTTTCGTGCTCTGCTTTCGTCAGGAAGCCAACCAAGCCTATTATTAAACAGAAGTGCAAAATTATATCTGCGTTTGTTTTCTTCGCTAACAATCGGACCAATTTCATCATTTGGTTGGTGAATGCAACCCCCGCAATTTGTTATTGTTTTAGGGGAGCGCAAGAGTTCAGCTCCGATACATGAAATTGGACGTCAGAGAAGAATACTTAATTCTTGATGGATCTGGCCATGGACAAAAAGCGTTCGTGCCACTAACCGTTGCTGACCGCGCTGACGTCACCACACAAAAATTCGCCATAAACGTCTTAATAAATTTCCCTTACTCCAGGACATTAGTTTATGAGATGCCGCTGTGCGCTATCTCATACTTGAGGCTTTGTGGTTGCACTATGCAACGAAAAGACGTGGGAAATCTAATTGAATTTCATTTTTTTTTTTTTTTTTTTCGAATTGCACCTCCCTTGGACAACAAAGCTTCGTAACCTCTGTTTTATTGCACGATGGGATTAACTCGTTTTATAGGAAAATGTGACTGAAATATTGAAAAACATTTGCCTGTATGCATATCTTTTGCAAGCACGACCCTCACTTTCTACTTTTGAGCAGGTTAATATCCATGTTTTATGTGCATAATAGGCTGACCCTTTATTTTTGTGCGCAGATTAATTTCGCTCACGAATGCGAGTTGTTGAGTATTTCGATCATAAAACATGCTTTAATTTCCACGCACTGCATTCTTCATTCGAGAACAAAAGTAGCTTTTGTTTGAAAAACAACAAGCCTGTGACGTGCATTCATTGCTCATGTATACGAGCAAGTATTTAAGCTGGGATTATTTTGCTCGTTTGGCGATTTAGCGCAAAAAGGCATTTGGAATCAGGTTTTTGTAATTTTAATTTGATGTGGAAATACCACACGCGTTTTCGGCATTCTCACACGAGTCTTAAGGCGGTGACCCCGAGACGTTTAGGTCAAATACACATGTGTGCACTGTATAGATGCACTACATTTATTTTATTAATATTTGGTGTGTCATCAAAAGGCATTAACTTTCATATTGTTGCTAAATTGACGTCAGTGATGATACTCTACACTCACTGTTTACGTGTAAGCTTTAACTCACATTAAAAAAAAAACTTTAGACCAAGTCACTAGATACAGTATGTGAGTTTACAGTGTACATACGCAAATCATGAATCATGAGTAATTGAAAGAAATTTACTTGTATTTCAGCATTTCACGTTACATTTTGCTCGAAACCCCTTTATTTTGCAGAAATTGAAGACAGTGTGCCCTATTTTTATTAATGGTTTTCTTCTACTGTTACAAAGTAACTTCTTGATCGCCTTGTTCGATTAATCAACCTATGAAAAATGTTCACTCGTCGTTCTCAGGTATTTGGATACCGGAAACGGTAATTGCTCCGTGAATATTTATAGGATACCGAATTTTCCTGATATTGGAGCTGTTATCCATTGCTTCGCAGCTTTAGATTCATTTGAAGCTCAGATTTATCATCATTAGGATGAAGAATTGCGAAGCTGGTATTCCTGCCTACCGTACAACACGTTCTCTATTGTGTAATTATGGAGGAGCAGAATGTAAGAACGGTGTTTGTTTACTAATGCATTTTTGGTGTTAGGTTCTCAAGTGCATGAGTACTCGGCGTACTTGAGATACATCATTTGTGAATGTTTATTATGCAATAATAATCTTTACTTGGAAGTGTTGTCGATGTTAGCTGTAACATTAACACAAGATCGAGGACATACAAATTTATTTCAATTTAAGAAAATGTTGCATGTTTAAAGGCTCGTGGTGCTTCATGATCGTAAATATCATGCCTTCGTTATAAAAATTCATTTTTAAAATACTGTTCGAGATACGAGGACCAGATTATGCAAATGGGAAAGGAATTCTTAATATTATTATTTCGTTTTTGCTTACTTATGTTGTACATGTACATGTATGTACGAGCTTTTGGGCTATTTATAAAATTGGTCTGTTTAGATGCATTTACAATGGTACATGTACAATTGTATATGCATTATGAAGGTCAATTCGTATTTTTGAAGCAATTTCACACAGTTGAGGCAATTCAGACATTTGAGTCAATTTATACAGAATATATTTGGCAACCCTTGTGAACCAAATTCCAAATACCAAATAGTATGTACATAAAGTAATAAACTTCAGGAGCTCGCCAACCTTTTTCCAGTTTTTTTTTTAAATTGCTTTTGTAATGAGGGTGGAGCTTTATGATCACTGAATTATTTCGTAGTCTGTTGTAAATGCATTTCTTGGAATCTCGTGCTGCATTTGCCCATTGTGATTGCAATCCTTTTCAGAGGATTGAATGCTCTGGCTTTACTTAAAAACACTCGATGTCATTCGGGCAAATGTGTGAAAAACGTGAAAATTTATGTGTTCATTTGGTCACACTTATTTGGTTCTAAGTGAGGGCTTTTATGCTTCTTATCGCCATTTCCCCACTAAAACACGCCTATAATCCTGGAGGATAGAAGGCGGGAGTAAAGGTTATTTTTTTCTCTCCTTGGAACCATACCTGAATCTTAAAAACTTTATAAAAAAAATAAGCTAAAGCACCCTTTATTGGAATTGTTGAAAAACGTTAACCTCTTCGACTGAACTGGGGTAGAGAAACTAAGGTTGGAATTTCATTTTAACCCTCCTGAATCTAACTTTAAGAAGCATCTTTAGACAAGGCCAGGGAGAATAACGAGATTTTTGTGTAAAGCTTAGCCATTTGCTGGAGTCCATAGATATAACTTCTGGCTCGCTGAAAGTTAAAATTGGCAAGCGTCTAAGGAATTTCTGAGGTCGAACATAAATAAGATTTAAAGATGTATTTAATACAGGAAGCCATTTTCAAAAATATATTGCAATAATAACAATCATTCGTCACGTCATTGTCTTCCCATATTTTGCAGGTGGGTGTATTAACCTGGTAGTTGCTATGAAAGCTGATCTGAACGTTTTAAACTATTAAATTGAAATGTTACATCTGTACCTACAGGAAGTTTGAGCAGTGTTTGTATTTAGCTTAATTGCCGCTGATTTAAGTAATCAAACGCGCATTATATGTAAGGTGTGAACGAGGTGTAATTACGTACGATTATTTGGTAGCGTTTGCAATTGCTTTAATGATTCCATCAGTAATTGCAGTCAGCTGCCGAATCAGTTACGTGTATACTCAGAATTGTTAGTATGTGATTGCTGCTATCGCCTCAGATGAAATTTATACCAAAATGATTTTAATTTACATCTCTTTTCGGGTGATTAAATATCGCTTGGTAGCAAAGCTAAAAACAATCAGCTTATACAGTTATATATAATGTTCAGATCCTTCAGAGCATCTTGGTGTTTGATATTCCATGATAAGAAAGACATTGATAAACAACTTCTAATCTTCATTACCCATGTCTGATTTAAAAAAGTAATTAAAACTTGTTAAACATTGCCTGGAGACAAACTGTTCTCAAGCTAAGTGTATTTTGGTCTGAACTGGTGCAGGGCAAACGAACAATTTGCACTTGTATAGTATATCAGTTGGTGTTAGTGTTACCTTATATATTTTAGCTATGTTTACATGCGGACTTTAAGATGCCTTTATATAGGCCTTGATTGCAAATGTTTCTTCTACTCCTACATTGACTTGTGTACATGCTTGATTATGAGAATAGGTATGGGGTGTCTTTATTCAAGGTACCTTAAACGATACAGATTACAGTCGCTGGAAATGGCATGTACATATACACAGTTTAAACAGACTTAGCACGTGATTTGCTGTTTCTTGTTCATGGTAAATCTAAAACCAGATGCAGCGAAGCTACCAACCCCAATGGTTTGCTGGTGCTAGCAAACTGATAGACAACTGCTTTTATAAAGCAGAGAATGCTGAGCAATTTGCAACATGTCACCACCAGCTGACGCTAAGCAACTCATGTAAACGAATGGTCCTCGATGTGTAAGGAAGCTTTATTAAAGGTGAGTTAACTGAATGTTTTATAATGTTAGTTATATGAAGTATCGACATCTTCGTCCAATGCCAAACATGAATGAAATAAAAGCTTTCGAATAATTATGCCAAAAACCTCAAACTCATTCAGGTTTAGCGTCAATGTGGCTGTCGTTATTTTATTCGGATCATTACCATTTCACTTTCGTTTATTTTCAGTAGCCATGCAGCGTGAATTGGGATACTTGTGAGCATTTACCAATTGAATTTCATGGTTGCTGCAGGTCCACCTCTGTGCACAAACTTCCTGGTTATACCTTAGCCGTTGGTGTCATTGGCCGTGAACTCTGCTCGAGAGAGGGGTAGCCCTGCATTTCCACCAATCAAAGTAATTTTGTGATAATTTGAACAATCCTCCTCGTAAATTTGTCTTCACCGTTCGTTTGGCACCTACCCTTTCCCCCCCCCCCTTTATACCTCACAATTTGTTAATTTGGTTCGTGGTTGGATTTTTTCCTACATTTATAATCCGCTGCTGGTGCTGCATTATTTTTACTCTTTTGAAGGTTTCGGAACAACATTAGCGACTGTATCTCCCATGGATGCCCATGAACTTGGTCGCGGTTGAGCTTGATCCTGTTCGGTGAACACGTGTTCCTCCCAAATTAGTGCTCTGCCAAACTGAGGGTTTTGGCAGGCCAGAAAACCACAGCAACACCTTGGACAAAACGTTTGTGCGAATTGGAATTTTGGCATCAACTTAAGGTAAGTGAATTTTACTTGACAGAAATATCAGGTATTTATTGTAGTTGTTTGATACTGTACCGGTATAGGTATTCTGTTATATAGGAGATCAATATTCCTCTCCAGATCCAAAACTAATGATGGTGTAAAATTGTTCAGTTGGTACCTTTATGCTGAGGCATTTTTGAGACTTTTCTTCAGCGCAAAGAACAAGTATTTATAATGGCTTATAACTGTATAGGAATTATCTTAAAAATAAATCAAACCGTTCTTATACATGTATTCTTGCTGGTGCAATGAAAAAGTTAATTTATGCTGAAGCATGTTTGAAACTTTAACAATGTCGTTGGTAGCTTGCATCGAATTCTGATCACTGTACATTATATTTATTCACTGATTGCATTACGGTATGTGAGACGTGTTTCGCAGAATGATACAATCGGTCGTTGGGAATTTATGTACATGTACGTGTTTATCCTGTCATTGCAGGCTGAAATTTGCAATTTCCTTATAAAGTTCACTGAAAGTTTGACAGAGCACCTGGGCTCAATTCGTAGAAACGTTTGTCCACACGTAAAGTATTCTTGCTCGGACAGGAAACGTTGAGCGGAAATATTTTCCACAAATATACAGCAGGCTGAAAGTTCTTAAAGTTAAATTTCTTAATTGTCCTGGCTTATAGCGATATAATGATGTCGAAATTCTTCTAACACTTATAAATGAGATTACATTTTTATGTTGGGAATCAGCCTTCTTGCATTATCAGGATAATTGACGATGCATACGTTTAATTTATAATTTGTCACTATCTTGTACATATCTGACAGTGCTATTAGAGATAGACATTGATTTGCTGCGTGAAGTCAGAAACAGTTCCGGTTTATGTATCAATAATATCTCAAGATTACATTAATAATAATCGCTCCACCACACTGCGTCGAATGCTTGTGATATTAGGTATTTAACATCGTGTTATTACGGGTATTATTGATGTGGCGTCAATAATTTATGACAGATTTCAGTCTCTCATTGCACCCTACTCTGTATGTCTCCTTCTCATACATGACACCAGTATTCCATCAAATGAAATAATAGTACTAATGGTGATTATGTTACGAATGCTGGCCTGGAAATCCAATAAAACACGAAACTAATTTATTTGGCAGTGGAAAAAAATGCGAAGAATTTCCAAAGCATTAAGAAATTTGATCTTGGAAAGACATTACATAAAACTGCACACCGCTGTCGCCACAAGCAGCACTTGAATTTCAATCAAATGAATGATTACGATTCGTGATCTTAAAGAGACGAATTATTGCTAATGAAATGTAATACCTCCGTGAGATGGTTACATAAATTTTCGTTTCATTGCAGTTTTTAACATGGCATTGCTAAGATGTGCAATTCTACATGTATTTTTCCGTTGTTGTCATTAGAAACTTCTTGTTGTAACCCTCAAGAGGCTATACTAAAGTCAATGATATTTTTGGCCAACCGGTATTTTTTCGAGAAAACAAATTCGTAGATATTTTTTTATAATTTTCTCAAAGCAAGAACGCACTACTTGTGAGCGCCTTTGATCACGACCGAAGACAATAAAGAAAACAACACTGGAATAAATTTCATTCCGGTTTTGCGGTATTTTTCTTTCCTGCTCGCAGTTACAAAAACCACAAAACCACTATAAATTTAAATAAAAATGATCTTAATGTTATTTTTCCCTGGTTTTCGTCATCGTGATCCCAAGCGTGAGACTTGCTTGCACTCGTCTTGTAGTATTGCAAGAAATGCTATTTTATCATCCCTTGAAACTTTGGGGTCATATGAGGGCGACCCCAGCTAATTTCCATGAGATTTGCCAGATAATTTCACTTGGTTGCATCTGCCTAAATTCTGAACTATTATCTGATTAACACCATTCTTCTCATTTTTTAACATTTAAAAAGTATAGCTGGAATGAATTACAAAAACTTCACGTGTCAAAGTCCACATTTTCTTCGATTTCTACAGCCACTAAATTATGAAGCTAATAACAGCGATCTGCCTATCAGTTCAATCGTGTTAGAAGCCGATAGTCTAGATCCAATTTTAAATTGTTGCATTCGATTATTCACCCAAGGCAGATTGCCCTCTAATTGAACTGCCAAATTATGCATACTGGCATCTGATATCCTGATCAAACAAGGTGAAAAGTTGTTCACTACTTCTTTTTTTATTATTTGAAAAATGCTACCGATCTCAAATTTGACGTTTTTGATTGCCTTTTCTGGAAGCCGGTTTTGCCCGAGCATCGATTTTTTAAGAAGTTCAGTGTTGGAAGCAACAACTTATTGCCAACCAATTTGTTAAATAAAAGTAATAGGCGAAGCGACGCCGAAAAGCTAAAAATTTAAAAATGAAGATGATGATATATAAATGAGGATGATGGATGAATGCCCCGAAGCCCACAGCGATCACATCCTGGGTGGTTTAAAGTAGGAATTTTGGGAGGATCAAGGCACCATATTAGCATACATGAATTTCATTTCAAATGAGTTCATGCATAGCTGAGCGAATTGGCTTATGCACACATGATTAATAGACAAGTTAAAACAATGCAGACATAGGAAAATTGATCATTTAGCCACATGCTTCCGTTTTTTCTTGCATTGATAACTGTATAAAATCAACGATTTCAACCATAGAAAAATTAGTTTCAAGCTCCCCAAAGATATGATTGTGAACAATTTTGCCAAATATTCAAAACATGATTTCCAACAATGAATGTGGTATACTTTTTCTTGACCTGACAAACATGCTTATCTACTATACCTATGGATATCGTAAACTGATCCTCATGTCAAGATGACGTCGCCATCTTGAAACGTAGTTTTTGAAATGCATTTTCCCTACTTTTAAAGTTGTAAGCCTGATAATATGGGAAAGGAACTACATTGATCCATAAACTCAGTGCAATCAAAATTTGTTATGCCATACTTCAGCACTCTAAGGTGTAGAGAAGCCAGTTAACAATGATATTATTATTATTATTATTATTAATATTTATTTGAGAACATCATCGATGACAATATAAATACATATAAATATATACATTCATAACAGCAGGTTGAATACAGCAATGAATACAAGTTTGAAAACAAGCGCAAGTTTTCAAATTGGTTGAGTAAAGGTTTTATCTTGATCACAATTTGTCAAGAAACGTTTTCACTTTTAGACAGTTTCCAAAATTTGGGGCTGAAGAAATAAATCTACTCACGAGGATGTCAAAAAGTCGACTGTTTCACTACTTAAATCATCAATTGAAAATGTAGTTAAAAAATAATTTATATTATGTCCATGTCCATGTGGCTAACCAATTCAATGTAAGGGACAGTCATCATCAGACCATCATTAAAGCATTACTGAGCATACTGTGCAGGCAACGTACTGCTTCATCAATTATCAGAAGACTAACGTTTGGCTAGGCCTGAAAAGGACTCCTTTGAAAATATTCATTGAAAGCAGTATATTAGTGCGGGTGGAGTGCATTATTTTCCAAATACCACCAGTGTTTGTTGTGCTAACGTTAGTCTGTATTTCTTTTGTGCAGATGTTCTTTCACCTTGGACCTTTGTCTTGGCTGCTCCTTTGTCTGGCAACAGCATCGCACTCCGACGCGTTTCAACCACTTCCTCCTCCTTCCAGAGAGAAGCTGTTGATGCAGGAAGCAACAGTTGAGAACCCACCAAATGGTTCGTTGCATCTCAGTGGCCATCCTGAAAACGCTCGTTTTCCAAAACAAAATGCTCATGACGACAAAAGCGGCCTTAAAGAGGTCACGAAAACGGATACCTTTCAAAGACATCAACAACAAAGAGGACGTGGCATTGTCTCATCAATAAGCCAGCAAGCATCCAACTTTGGAAAAGGGTTGTTGAACTTTTTTCGCGGTGCCCCCAACCGGCGAGGGGGACCGATGCCCTACCCCGGACCCCCCATGATGAGGCCCTTTCCAGGCCCACCCCCTGCCTTCTTACCCCACGGACCACCGCACCCCATGCCAGAACTTCTTGGCAAGGACCGCGTCGGACCGAGCTTCCAGAGGGACTCCTTGCAAGGAGGATTCATGCCGTCCAAGAAGGTCTTCGGCCCTGGCCCTTTGACCTTGCTGGCCTCCAGCTCCACAGAAACCAACAGCACCAAAGTGGTGCTGGAGAACCCCAAGGCGCCTTGTGACTTTTACACCGATAGCCTGTGTGTCGAGTCTCACCCCTACCCCACGTGAGTCACACTTAAGTATTTCATATTTTTTCTTGTAAGTGTGATTAAGTATTTATAATCTTCCCCGGGAGCGTAGTTCTGGGGAGGGGGGTCTTGGTGTTGGATGAGCCAAAGATATCAATTTGAACAGCGAATTCAAAATCAGTTTTCAATGAAAAATGAACAGTACAATAACATGCAGAATAAGCTAATGTAGAATATGAATAAAGAATAAATATAGAATAGAGGTTTCAGCTCAAAAGTCTGGAATGATGCATATCTCCAATAGGATTCGACTAAACACTGTATGGTCACAATCCCATGTTGAGGAGCACTCTACTGCTCTGGTGTGAAGATGTGCAGCAGTGCACCAAACGCGTACCTTGACAGAAATTTGAAAATGATATACATGTACATAAAGAACAAATATAGAATAGAGGTTTCAGATCAAAGTCTGGAATGATGCATATCTCCAATGGATTCGACTAAACATTATATGGCCACAATCCCATGTTGAGGAGCACTCTCCTGCTTTGGTGTAAAGATGTGCAGCAGTGCACCAAAGATGCCTTGACAGAAATTATAAAATAATATATTTACAGAAGCGTTTTCTAGCATTCTGGAATACACGAACTGTTTTACACTAAGTGTATCTTTCTTTACAACTTTAAAATTGAAACTATTGCTCCAACTTCATTAATTTACCAGATGCATTTTGATGATCATCATGGAAAGGTTGACATTGCATAACTTGCTACACTGCCATTGGCAATTTTGCAGTAATGAATTTTGAGCAAATTTTAGGGGGAGACACATCGAGTGAGGTCATCTTGACCCCTTTACTTCGATGTTAGCCATTTCGAAACGAAAATATCGATTTGGCTTCGGGGCACCCCTTTAATAGTCGCTAAATGATAGGTTGGTAATTGCCATTAATCTGTGTAACATAGTAACCTCAGAATGCAGTTTCGCTGAGCGTTGGGTCATCACAAATGCATGTATTTTTTTTCTCGATTTTGTGCGTCCAGCATTTTTATTGTTTTTTCCGAATTTCCTCATGAGGCTGGATTTAGGAAGCGAACTTTGCATAACACGAACGCATCGCCATGGTAAACAGTTTTAACCAAATGTGCCACACCCTGAAGGTTTATCAATTTTGGAAAGTTGTCCTCATCTTTCAGTTAATGCACGGCGTGCTCGAAATCACTCAACTCTCAAGACACTGAAATAACTTCCTTTTGTCCTCAGCAGCCTTTTTCATGACAGTTCATGAGTAACCCACCAAAAAAATTCAATTCATTAAGCGTTGGTTGTTGTTCCTGCATGGCTCGCATTTTTTCCCATGCAGTTCAACCGGGGTCAATAATATGCTAATTTAACTGCTTCGCTCTTCGCAATATTAAATTTGCAAAAAAGGACGAAATGGCTGCAGATAACCGCCAAAATAGCCAGGAAAACACGATCGACCCTTGTGGGTCATTTCGTTTGCAAAACAACGAATTCGAATGCACTGACCATTCCGACCTCCACTGTTGCACTGCTAATGGTCTAATTGGCAATCGCAGTCGTCAATCTCTGCAAGGTTAGGTTTATTGACATTTGTTTAACAAATTCATTTTTTTAATTTTCTAATTACAATCTCGCTGTGAGCCAAATAGCTTCTCAGCTGCCAAAGTCAGCCTAATTTTTAATGACTTTTCCTGCGCTGCCATTCTGGGAGAATGGAAAAATTGGCCTTGGGTGGACCAGCGAGGGCTTTAGGTGCCATCAACAGGTTTGGGACGCAATTTAACGTTTACTTTAATTACAGAAATGCAATAGCGTGTAATTTTCTGCTATTTGGCAACCGTGCGTGTGACTTTTTATTACTTCCGATGTGTATTTTAATTAGCAGGGGCTTGGTCAGGCGTTGGTCGAAACATTATTCTGGAGGATTCAATATGTGGTCTGCAACTGACCCTGTGAAAATTGCTCTGACCACATATTGATGGGGTGTTGACGAGTTTCAGATCACGCTTATTGGTCCATGGCGTTATCAGCTTCCTTTGATTTCTTGCACTTTATGGACATTCGCACAAATAGCCTAAATGAGTTTATTGTTTACAATATAGTTGCCTACAACTATTTAATGAAAAAATGTTTCCTATAAAATAAAAATGGCAAAAAATGTATTGCGAGCACGAAAAAAGGTGACTCGTCTCGCTAATCAGCACATTTTAAGTACAATTTAGTTCCTGTGACCATCAGAACATGAAATTGTACAGGTCATAATTTTGCGCATTACTGTGCAGTGTGCAGTCATGGTATTTACTAACGAAATTTACAGGTCATTAATCAGTGGATAAAGATGAAAGCATGCAATCTTCATGTTTTGGTATAACTCAGCATATCCCTGTTCACAAACTTCCTTTTTATTTTGCATGACAAAACCTTGATTCGTTTATTTGCTTACAAAACAAATGCGAATGCCCTGTGGACAAACATGATCAAATATATCCGATGATGACTGAAAACGTCAGCTTCTCCTAATGGCTAGATATTGAAATCTTTTTTTAGTTTAGACTTGGTTTGGTTAGGCAAAATAAACAAAAATCACATAAAGCAATAAAATACTGGAAATTGTGTGATGGGGGATGTGGGCTTCTCCTAACGGCTCATAGCATTGCAGTGATTGCCTGGTAGATGTAGTTAAATCAGAAATTACATTGTTAGGTTAGTTTGGACTAGACTATGCCCCTTCACCGAAGAAATAGTACTGGGCCTGTGAATTTAAAATTAATCACGAGAATGCTAAAACCTGTTTGCGATTAATCTTGCCAGGCCAATGCCGCCAATCATGACTGTCAGTTTTCCGCCTTAACATGCTGGAAGACCTAATCTATAATCCATAAGGTTAATTATGACTCAGTTCCATTCTCTTGTTGAACGGGGTTGATTTACTTAGATTATGCATAAAACATTTATAAAGATAAAAAATATAAAGGATAAAACAGGTGTCTTTCTAATACAGACAATTAAAGTTGAAATATAACTATTTTTTGCACATCCAAATACAGTATTCGAGATGCAAACTTTATACTGGATATACAGTATTTACATTAGTCAGTATAATATGTAGCTTTTTTCAAAATCTGATGAATGTGGTTTCGGTTAATCTGCTGTAAGACTAACCAATAAATCGTTTCCTACTGTGATTTCGTATAAGTGAAAATCATCAAAACGATAATTTTGGTCGTTTTCAGGGAAACACTTCGCCGGGCTTTCCAGATGGATGTGCAGCGACTGCGATACATGATGGCAGATGTAAAAGAACAAAATGCAGATGTCCTGACTGATGGCGTATCACTACATGAAGAAGTCCTGTACACGTACGAGCACTATTATGGGTAAGACAAGCTTGAAGATTTGAGGCGAAATGAATTATTTGAACCAGCTGTTGGTCGTATATGTATTTATTTATTGATGATGATGAGCTTTCTGAGTGGTCATTTTTCAATTCATATTCTAACAGAACTGAAAACAATAACACTCACTCCTATCGAGACTATGGGGCTGATGGCGGATTCGTATGTCCATCTGATATCAAATATGCAAAACTGAAAAGAGCCAAGAGTGCCCAAGGCAAATGGAAAGTGGTTGTGAATTTCGACGAATTTACGCAGACTGTACGCCTGGAGAAATGCCTGTGAGTATACAGCTTATGATTGTGGATTATAATTGCTAGAACTCATTGGTGCTAAACGAATTTCCTCACGATGAACCTACCACGCTTAAAAGAGTAAAAGAAATACTTTTTTGTTTGATTGGTTTTTTTTTTTAAATTAATTAAAATGTGGGATAAATGAGGTGACGCCCAACACTGTAATTGTAATTTCTGAACGGTTCAGTGATTTCATGCAACTATTCTTTCAAAGAAATGTTTTATATAGAGGGTGTATACCTGCAAGAGCAGCCCATATTTTCTAATGTAACCATTTAGCGCAACAGAAGGCTGTTTTTATTTTTATTTTATTACCTACAAATGTCCACTATAAACCATGCGAGTAATCCACCTGATTTTTTATTAACTTAAATGCATGATTCAAACCGTGATAGTAATTACTGTTTGGGTGCAAAAATTCACATCTGACAAAACTTTAAGGAAATGAAGAGCTTCCATTATGTACTCCAGTTATTTTTACGATTAGATTTTTTGTTGCTCCTCAACATGTTAATTTCGGCAAAGAGTGTGATCGTTGTGCATTTCTTTCTAAACAGGAAACCCTATTCTCGATGTAGTTATGTCTTCAGCTATTTAAATTCCGAATGTGTCCAGATTTACAACTATCAACGCTTGGCGGTATGGGATCGGGAACGTGGATTCCATCTGGATATTTTTAAGGTACTTTAATTCCATGTGTTTCCATATGGTAAATGTACGCATGGTATTTAATGCAGTTAAAGCACCTTAAATTTACGATGCATAGCAATCACATGCTGTCTTAGATGATCGGAACTGAAACGCTTGCTAAATTTAATATACGATGCGTGCTAACCTACCCGATAAATTTTAGTAATTTCTGAACATATTTGATAAAAAAACATGTGAAATTCAACAGAATGTTTTAGAGGCTTGGTTTTATACCCGCTCTCCTCCGTGAAAGCGTGGCATTTGTTGTAAATATCAAGGAACACTTCTTTCCTGGCAGCCCTGCCTATAAAAACTTGTGAACTCAATCATGACCACACCTCTGTTTTTACTTAAATTACTTCTTTATCTCGCATCATTACGCAAAACAATTTGGAGCTTTCATTCCAATTCGTAGCACAGCACGGAAGCAGATTATCATTTCACCCGTTGTGAATGAAAATGGACCACTAATAGTTATATTTTGGTTAACTTATAACCAACCTTTCAAGTGAATACAGATTAGCTTACATGTAATTAAAGTACGAGTTATTCAAGTTGATAAAGAAAATAAACTGGCTCCCCAAAACACTGATTGGAATGCATTTTAAGATACTATGTCCGTGCTACTTTTTTATGAAACAGAAGACTGGTGTTTTGAAACAGGCAAATGTGCTGTTTCAGATTTTACTCAAGATTAACCACGCCTAAAAGGCCCTTAATGGTTTTTATGAAGCAAAGTATTCTGTATGCTATCATCACCAGGTGTCAGACTTTAATTATAGTCATGCAAATTCTCATTTTTGGTTACTTGTTTCAAGGGAGCTGGGTGAGCAAATGTATTTGTAAACATATGGTAAACTTCTCAAACATGCATTCCAAAGTCTGCAAGGAATCCAGCATGTCATCTCCATCAGAAATCCCCAGGAAGAATGTGTGGCTGCCTAATGTGAAATTATGATAAAATTGCGTTTCCTATTTTTTCTCCTCCACGAACACATTATGGCTTTTAAGACAAGCTCATTCCCACAGGTGGCATCTTATTGGATTTTCCGGGCCCATGTGCGTCTGGTGGTTGACGCGTTTTCTGTAAATCAGGTTATTCCTCATGGGCCAGTGCTTTAGGTAGTCGAAGCACGGATGGCACATTGCAGAAGAAAGGGCAGAGGCATAATTCGAGCGTTCAGGCATGAGCAAATTGAATCATTTCGGCGATTAATCATCATTAATTTTATTGAAAACTGCATGGCCTTCCGGGAATGGGATCTGGCTCGGACTGATTTACTGCTGCAATTTTTGCTAAATGCGCTGCTCTTTTCCCCAGATACCAACTGCTTGCTCCTGCCATCTAAGATCCTCCTTCGTCTTGAAGTCGGCCAAATCCACCACAGCGGCGCCTCCTGAGCAACAACCTCAAGCCGCAGAAAGCAACTTCTTGAGGAAATTGGATGAGGACAAGAGCACCACACTTCTGACCCAGACTAGTCAACCCGACCCAGTTCCAACGGTGGTCAACTCGGGGTCGTTGGGGTCACCTGTCCAGCACCTGGAGTATCCACAAAGACGTCTGCCACAGATGAAGCCGTCGCGTTTCCAGGCAGACGCTGATGGAGGCAAGAATGACCAACAGCTCATCAGAGGATCCCTCGTCAACAACCGACCATCCCTCCATCATCTGAGAATCCCCAGCTTCCGGCTCACGTCGCTGGGCTTTGGCAACAACAACAATGCGGTGATTGCAAATGCCAGAAGTCATTCTCAAGATGCTGCTGCCATACTCGAAGCTGCTGAGCATCATCCACAAGAGGTCGCACATCCGAGGAGGGCCCCTGATGGGAGGTTTCCCCAAAGGCCAGATTCGATGCCACCAGGTCAGAAACCCCATTTACCTTTCCGTCAAAGGGAAAATAAATTAGTTGCTGGCCACCGAGTAGACCAAACGAATTCCAAGAGAGGTGCTCAGGTGGTCGACGCTGACCACTCCAATCAAGTTAATTATAACACAAATCCGATCTCTGTCTTCATTCATCCGTGGAGTGGTTGATCAATAAATCGAGGGGATTGAAAGCGCCACCCCGAACACATAATTGGAGTGCAATAGACGTCGAAAAACATTTATGCCATCAATAACATTTGGAATTCTGGAGAGCTTCATACTAGCATTGACCATGGTAAACCAATGGAAAAATTTTTAAAGCATAAAGCGAAATAAAGTCAAATAGCATACCTTATTTTTTTACACTAAACGACAAATTTTAAATCAAATTTCAGAAATATGCCACACTTTCATTGTTAAATTAGTCAGACCTGTCAGATATGTTGCATATCAGACTATCACAGTCTGGAATTCTGGAGAGCTTCATACTAGCATTGACCATGGTAAACCAATGGAAGAATTTTTAAAGCATATAGCGAAATAAAAGTCGAATAGCATATCTTATTTTTTTACATTAAACGACAAATTTTAAATCAAATTTCAGATATATGCCACACTTTCATTGTTAAATTAGTCAGACCTGTCAGATATGTTGCATATGAGACCATCAGGTCCATCACATTCTGGAATTCTGGAGAGCTTCATACTAGCATTGACCATGGTAAACCAATGGAAGAATTTTTAAAGCATAAAGCAAAATAAAGTCAAATAGCATACCTTATTTTTTTACATTAAACGACAAATTTTAAATCAAATTTCAGAAATATGCCACACTTTCATTGTTAAATTAGTCATCAGATGCTTCATATCAGACTATCACATTCGTTGCATTAACAATACATGTTCACGATTGTGCAGTATCTGAAGCCATTAATTTTATTCGTGAAGGGTTAATTTACATGTAGCTGCGTCGTTATCAAATAAGTTTTCATGACGTTGACAACGTTTGCATGTAAACTTAGTGGCATATGTATAGTATGCATCCAAACCTGTGTTACTTACCTCGAATCGACTCAAGGTAGATAAAATTTGTCCATGTGCTTGACTTACTTAAATGATTGGTTTCGAAATTTTTGAACACTTATCATGCATATATAAAACTTTATGAACTTATGAGCGCTTATGTATTTCAAATGCATTTTGAAATACATGTACATTGCAAATTGTAAAATGTATTGCAAATGTATTTTTCAGAAAAAGCTCCATGATAAATGCATTTTAGAATGCATTTACAATTTATGTCTCAATCAACATACATTTTGAAATGCGTTTCAAAATGCATTTCTTTTCCATATGGGAAATTAGAAAAGAAAGAATGATAATGAACGAACTTATTTATTTTTCAGTGTGCTGGTAAATTTTTACCATTGGTTTTTCATGGGGGGAGCTACCCTATGCTCTCGATGGTGTTTGTGAAAAAAAAAATCGACTATTATCCATATATTATTTTACATATTATGCCATTAGGTCGACATGTTGAAGTGCTATGTATCGCTTGATTTAAGTTAATTACTCAGTCACACGTCGTTTTGATACCTAGTTGACTCTTTCCAGGCTTGGCCACGCCTTCAAAAATGACTGGATGATGCATGCCTCTCGTCAACATTCTTAGCATATTTATTAAAATTGGCGGAAAAAAGCGCGTAAGTAACTTTTCAATGAGAGCTGTCGCTAATGGCACATAATTTGATCTTAACTACATTGTAGTTACAGTATACACTGTATACCACCGTACGTGTATGTGTCTGGTTTAATAGCAAAAATCGTAAATGTAAGTTTTCTACACAAAGTATTTGCTTGACGAGCTTACGCTTCAGTCGGTATTTGTATTTTATTGAGAGTAAGTTATTGTAATGAGGGCTGCGATTAACCGATTTTACTGCAGCTGATTCACCAACGAGACGTTCATAATCCATGTGGGTATTGGTTTTGGATTAATAATGGTTTTTACTAACGATTCATAAAGGAATTTTTGATTCGTGATATATGGTATAAATTCATTCAAATGTTGTTTGCACTAACATCTGCTGACGTGCATGTTGAATATTCTAGAGTTTGTCATTCTATTGGTTGTCATCTATCCAATTCCTCTCCACACTCCTTTAAACAAAATAATTTTTAAATCATTTACACGTAAATACAAGCGATAGATTTACGATAATTTTTACGACTTTCACATTTCCGCATTTCTATCAAGTTAACTTTTTGTGATTTCAGTTGTAGTGTGAAACCAAACTACTTGTACTCTATTTTCTTCAACAGGAAAACATGCCTTAATTATCAGGCCATTAGTATAAATTATTACTTTATATAAGAAACTATGTAATTAACACTTTGTAGAGCATAATTTTTCCTAGGCCACTTAGCCTTACTGTGCCCGAACGCATAGTCTGGATATAAATTTCTGAGAGTTTAGTCGCAAATCGATAAAGTCCTATAAACGTTTTGAGAGATTTAGTCGCTAAGCTAGAAATCGTTCTTCTTAAACGATCATTTGCATATCTAACCGCGTCAGGTGCTTCAGAATATATTAGAAAAACCATAGCAATAATGGCAAGAAGCAATTTTCAAATTTTCTTCATTTAGGCATGCTATTTAAACATGGGTAATTTATTTATTTAATGATATGCAGCTGTGCATACGAGCGCATTTTTATAAGCGTATAAAATTGGGCATGTACATGAGATTCAGTAGTGCAGAAGTACCACCATATGGCATATAAGTCTTACTGTATACAGTAAGCCAGAGTCTCAATACACTAATACAATTTTATATGCAACTCGCTTGATGTACACTAACACGGATTACCTACTCAAATCTTTATTTTCCACTTTTATACAACAAATGTAAGTTTCTCAAATAAGGGAAAATTTCTTCTTTGTTTCCACGATATCGCTCAATATTTAAGTTAAAATTTAAGGAAATTTGTATTTCGGGTTGTTGTTATTTTGTGTAAAACAGAAATATTACGAATTCCATTCTCTGCAGAATTTGCTTTTCTTGAAGCATTCGATTTTTCTAAATTTTATAAACTAAAAATGGCAGATTAGGAGTCTGTATCATCATCATCATCGCCACATCCAGTACTGTAGTGTAGATTCGTTGTCTACGTGTATTTTATAACTGTCACATTTTGGTCAGCATGGCGTTTTTTGTCTATTTACAGTTTGATTAACAATCAGCGTCTAAGATGCCATTTGGGCATGTTTATTTATTAATATAATTTAATTATTTATTTGATTGCAAGCTGAAGTGAGGTGAATTTGATTAGGAGCAATAAATGATGCCTGTTTATGTAATTCTATGATGTAATTTCAGGTAGCCAATTTGTTTCTACTACTTTCCTGTGGTTTATTGGACCGCCGTTGGGATCACGTGACCGACGGATTACATTTTGATCTTAATTTGTCATTGTGTCAATATCCCAGCTAGCAATTTCCAGTGATAGGCCAATTCTGACTGTCAGATGTCAATAACAAGGAGATCCGGTT
Organism: Cylindroiulus punctatus; assembly: GCA_034695085.1. Classification (NCBI taxonomy): domain Eukaryota; kingdom Metazoa; phylum Arthropoda; class Diplopoda; order Julida; family Julidae; genus Cylindroiulus; species Cylindroiulus punctatus. Next base: position 75,432 of record JAQFYZ010000011.1, read on the forward strand.
GCAAAAAACATCGTGGAATCTAGGTTAACATAGTGGATTTGCTTTCAACTTTCATTCAATGCAATACGCTCTCACGCAATCGCTTCGATAAGCATAATTTGGCGGCATCAAGTATTACAGAAATACAGTAAGGTGGATCGGATGACAATTTATATTGAAATGTTTGGTTAATTGACAGCAGAATTCGCAGATAATCACAAAACTAATTTTCAGAAGCAATGAGATTGAAATGCGATCCAAGCTATTGGATTTCAGCTATTTTTCTGGATTGATATACAGTACTATACTGTACATGTAGGAGAATGCAGATTTGGGAATCATGGTATTATATCAGGTATTATGGACGCTTTCCTGTGTCAGCACTTGTCATCATTTTGATACTTACCATGATCAATTAGAATTTAGCAACATTTTTATGATTTTATCATAAATACGATACATGTATTATAAATACATCATTTGTACGAGCGTATAGCAATTCTATCAAACACAGTATGTAGGATTGCCAGTGTTACCAGATTGAAATATACTCATGACGAAGGGAATCCTGTAAATAGAGTGAGTACTATGATGCATTTCAAAACAAATATCGACATTTGGTTTACCCCTCCCCATCCCCCTATACATGTAATTATTATGCGCCATCAATTGGCCTATATATCCCTACCAAATGTGGTAAGTCATATTACATGTACATAAACGTTCCCTTCATGCCATTTTATTTAAACATGGCCTAAAGTTTGCCGAAATTTAAATCAACATTATTTTATTGAAAGTAATAGTAATAGTTTTCCCAGCAATATTTATCATGTGACGTCATCCTGTTGATGGTCAAATAACGCGTGTCGGTCATTGATGATCTGCTGAAATACAATTTTAGAATGTCTTCTCGTTTGGAGGAAAAGAAATATTGGTGAAGAATCGCACTTTGGATACTGGTCGATTCTACTCGGTTCGACCTATAGTTCGACCTTAGTGAGTACTGACCTTGGCGCCCTCTCGTGCTTGCTTACCACTTCCACGAGAATCGGCGATAATAGACATTCACGCCAACTATTTTCGACGAATTGTTGTGGTAAGAATAACTTATCGTATTTCCTTTTTATAAGACCTCTTTTGAGTTTTAAGAAAATGTTACATCTTCTTAAACCAACTGAATTGGACACGTGAGAATCATAATTGATTCACTAGTACATGTACATGTATAAGTATACATGTACTGTAAGTAAAGGTAAGTTTTATTATTGTATTGCTTTATTAGTGACCATAACAAGTGGCTTCTTGTATGCACAGCCCATTTTATACCGGCATAATGTTAATGGTAATAATGAGTTTCTTTAGCAAAAGGTCGAAATTCATTGTCACACCCGCCTTGTGATTCAGATTTTGACTGACTAAACAAATTTTTATTTTAATACAAGCATTAGGGATTTTGATTCATTCAAAGAAAAAGAAAAAGTCCAAGTTTTTTATTACTTCAAATGTTCGAAGTGCAAGAATTTTTCATACAGTGTATATAACGTCGTTTTAGACGTCGTGTTGCCACCTGGTGTGTCGTAAGGAGGTTTCACACACCTAGCTGTTTAAAAATTAAGTGTTTGTCTTTCGTTTCGTGTCTGGCATGGTCGATTCCTAATGTTACTTTGCATATTTAGTGATATTACCCTGTATGATGGTATAGGGATGCAGGTGAAATGAGTTATTAGGATATTTCATTCTACTTGGTGTTCACCGCCTGCAGTCTACAAGCTTGTAAGAAAGGAAAAGGGTTTATCAGAAATAGTTATTAGCTTAGTTTCAAAGTAACAAAATTATTTATTAAGAATGGATAACCCATCCGGTCTCTAATGTTAAATGGGTCCTGTATGACATTGCCTATAAAGGAGTAAAGGAGGAGTTTGAAAATTGCTTATCTTTTCTCCTTTTATTGGGATAAATAATGTCTGGAAACGTTTAAGTTTCATATTTGCTAGTAATAAAAAACTAATTGTCAGTCTATGCATAGTTATATAAAATAACGAAAATTTCAAATGTTATCTACCTAATAATATTTGTATTGATCATAAAAAGTCAAATTCAAAAATTATAAAAATAATGGTTTCATTTATTATTATCGATAAGGGGTAGAAGGAAGTTAAACTTATTGATCAAAATGAAATTCAAAGGTTTAGCGAGCTATGAAAGGATGGCAATTGATATTGATAAATTGGTGATAATCACCATGACATTAAAGCATCGGTTGGGCTAAGTGATATTTACAGCTGTATACTGAATATAGTAAAATAGCATGTATAGGGCATTCTGATATACATGTTAACAATCAAGATAACATAAGGTTCCGTCTATAAAGTTGAAAAAAGTTAAAGGATTGTAGTAGTAACAATTCCTTTAGCATACCTCACACTGTTTTAGTTCATGAAAAATATAGGGTGGCATATATTAGCGCATATAAGTTAAAGATAAAGTTCCCCAACTTTACAAATATTAGTTACAAAATCAAGCAACAATGAAACATCCTTATTGTTCATATATTGTACATGTTCAATGTTCATATGTATTTGGAGATTGTATCTGTTATATAATTAAAAGTTCTTATACCATTACAAAAATGTAAGCTGCCCAGCCCATGTACAATGTACGTAATGTGCATTGTCGAAAGTTGGAGAGAACTAGTTTGTGAGTAAAAATAAGGCATGGCACTTTATAATAAAAGATCGCATAGTTCGTACAATTAGGTGACTGCCACTATTTAGCCGCTCGCTATCTGCATTGTCCAATGAAAAACAAAATTAATCTATCGAAATAATGCAACATAAAGACATGCAGAAAATTGCTAATTAGGGGGTCGTGAAACCTGCAGCTTTTTATGCACAAATTATTCAATCCTGTTGAAGAACAATAGTTTATTTATTTTAATAACAGCAATTGTCCTGGGATAAAATCGACAAAATAACATCCACTCAACATTCACCAGTATCACGTGTGCACTTCGCAAATTTATTTTTCTCCTGCGTGGCCATGAAGCACAGTTTCTTCAGAAGTCAACACGTTTATAGCCGCGAGTTCAACACTTGAAACCAACATAAATTCATGATTCAAGTTTCATGAAAACTGGACATTTCCTGCATACATGACAAACTCTGGTTTCTGTAGATGGAAATCAGAGAAGATCATATTGTCACGCGAAATCAAATAGGTGGAATTTTCTCAGCAAACATTATGCTGTTATGTAACTTTGAAGAAAAAAAATACTGCTGAGCTTCCATCAAAAATGTTTGATCGACAAAAGATCATGTGTTTTCAAGCTTTCAATAGGGAAGGACTTGACAAGTTCACATGTCACAGAGTTGATGCAAAGTACTTCATGGAAACGTTGATGCACAAGTTTTCCATGCTTCATTTGTCCAAAGTTTTATTACAACAGTGCACTACGTCAATTACATATTAGTATAATGAAATCCCCTTAGACATTCCATACAGCATGTACCCAGGAAAGGCAAAGATACCAAATGACTTCACTGGCTTTCTCAAAAAAAATTTATTTTGATATGTGCCACTGTTGCGGTCGGTAAGCGACATGTATTTATCAATTGAAATAAATTCCATGGAATTTGGCACTTCAGACGAGCATTTCAGGCTCTGCATCCATTGCTCAACAAAAGGTCTTGTTGCATGGTCATTGTTCAAAAGGCCATGTTTTCATGTACATGTACTTGGGGACTATAACAGTTCACACACGTCATGAAGAATTGATGCAAAGTACTTTATATGAAGAGTTCATGTACATGTTTGGCCACAGTGAAAGACAATTAGGCGGAAGAACAATCCATGTGGTGATGACCCGCATTCCAATGAAATAATTTCCAATTGAGCATTTCGAATTTTTGGAACTTCGATCATTTCCGTACGGTTGGAGGAAATTTATTCACGAAATAAAAAAGGCATGAAGCGATTTATTGTCTGTGGGCAACTCCTGCGTCTGATTACATGGTGCACAGCCACATTCGGGCAAGTCTGTCAGCCACATATACAAGTATTGTTTCACCATCAGTTTTTTTATCGAATTTCGGTCGGATATAAATCTGCCTTCCTTCTCCGCCTACTTTTTTGCTACTCAAGGAAATATCGGTCAGCTCCATACCTGCAGTTTTTGAACTGTTTTTCACCAAATTTCCAGCAAGCACCAAGGCGCGACAGAGGTGCTTAATGACTTGCTCAATCCCATTATCACGTGGCCACACCACTGTTACCCTTGCAGAGTATATGAACAGCCTCGCTGGAGCATTTGGCCGCCAGAATTGAGTTTGCCATCGCCATGAAAGTACTACTGATGTTGCTGTTGGTGGGACTTGCAACGGTTTCCTGCAAAACCTTGCAACCAAAAGCAGCTGCAAAAACCAGCGATGACCAGAAAAGCGCCTCCAGTGATTACAAGACCATCTCAGGGCCTGATGACAAGGGCAACAACTACATACCGTTCCAATGGCAAGTGGAAATAATTAAACGAGAATACGACGACTACGTGTTGCCTGATGGAACTGTGTATCGCGTCCCTCAAGGAGCTGTGCCACCTCACAGATACAAGGGAAGCAGGCCTTATGATGTGCCCTACTATGTCTTCAAGGAGGACAAGGGGCACTCTGGCCAGATCTATGGCAACCGACCCAAGCTGGTGGAAACCTTCGATACGCAGGCTCTGGAATTGCTGATGCAGGATTGGTATCAGGAGGAGCTGTGGTCAAGAGGGTATCTGGGAAACGACCACAGGTATCCACCGTACACTGCATCCAAGGATTATGAAGGAGATTATGATAATGGGGGAAGATCAGCCTATGCCCCATCAGAAAAACACGAAAAGACCTATGGCAAGAACACACCACAGCGACCAAAGGACAGGTCATACTCTGAAGCACCCAACTATTTCATGAGGAGTTACAACGGCACTAAGACATGGAGTGACCCGGATTACAGCCAGGCGTCTTCCAGAACCTCTTCAAAAGTTTCAGAAAATATTGGCAGAACCAACCCTTCGAGTGGACGATCAGAAATACTTCTTGGGAGACCAGCTCTTGGTCGACAGAGCTCAAGAGACAATATTGGTGGAAAAGATACTTTTCACTACATGTCTGTGCCATCAGCAAAGCACTTATATGACACCCCTGATGCAACATCCAAAATAAACGTCGAGGCAGGTATCAGACCTAACATCCATCCATTCATACAACTGTTTCGAGGTGGCCTCACCAACGACTATGGACCTTAAAACTTCAATTGGATTTTGAAGCATGCTTTTCGTTATCGCAATCGGACGTTTTATTTCTTAACATATTTTCATATTCACATTAGTCCATCAGTCCATGGTCCTTTTCGTGTGAGATCAACAGCATGTAACGTTCTGTGCCATGTTATATTATCACTGGCCAGTCAAGAGGACGTCTGCAATTATTGTTGGTGTGTGGTATGATTGGAAGTGAGGGCTAGAGATGTCCAAGGTGAGGATAATCGTGGACATTAATTCGCACCGAAAACACATTATATGCAGTGTAGTGTCAAATTTTCATAGAAATGCACAATTTGCTGCAGAAATCATATGCAATAAACATGCACACTGTATGACAATATATTTGTATCAGTGTGGAATGTAAATTGCACGTTGTATTGTAATGAAATCATTGAAATGCATCTTACGAAGTCAATCGTTTGTAAAGTAATAGTCATTTTTCAATGATGAATGATGACTATTTTAACTGCCAGAAGAATTTTCTAATCTTGTATGACCTGTGTGACACAATGTGGGTAATTCCATAGGTGCATGGTATGCAAAGCTATATTCTCGATGTGGGTTTACCCAGGGAAGGTAGCCTTATCTGTTTGACCTTTATCGGTATACTCTAAGTGTGCAGTGTGTCTGGGATCAGTAGGTACGTGATCAATGGTGGCTGTGTTGTTTCGTTACAATATACTTTTTGTACTTTCGTCTCAATTCATTTTTTATTCTCATAAAAGGTTTTCGTACATTTACACCATTGTACCATACTCTGTTTGTTGCTTGCTTAAATAGCAAATCAAGGTGTTCACTGTCAAACTGAAACTAGAGCGTTGTAAACTGTATATTGCCATTGCCAATAAAGTCATATAATTCAATCTTTTTCTCCTAAAAATTCAGGGCAAATGCATTGTTTTCAAGAAAAAGTGCCCAAGTCATTGACAACGTTGCATCAAAAGCTGCCATGTCATGGGCACACCCAAACTAACCAAGCATATATGTACTTAACTTCATGTTGTCGAACTTTAAAAAATAGATATCTATAGTAATATGTTCTTCAGTTTATTGAACTACGTGCTTATACGTTGTTTTAAATTATGCAGTAATGCAGTCAATTTCGTGCTTCACGGTTAATGAGTCGATGAAATCAAGCGACACCAATAAAGGCATATTACATCATTGAACTTAAATAAGAACTACATGTATATTTAGCTAATAAATTACGGCTTTTTAAAGGTAAGAAATCCAATGATGACTAAGCGATTAAGGTGTTTTACAAGATGGATTTTGCAGTATTATTCAGTATTCCTCATCAGATGAATTATACTGTACATATTTATAGACTAGAATTCATAAAGTAAAAAATACGAGTTGCTTATCGAACAACTCATTTCAGGGACGTTGCTGTACTGGCATATTTACTCAAGCACGCAGTCGATTTGGTGATAATGCATGCTGTGTAAAAAAGCACAAGAGCAAGTATACGACTTAATTGATAGTAAACAATTGCCTTCTCAAATTCCGCAAAGCTGAAATATTAATGCATGGTAATTACCGATCAATATACGGTATTGGCACCGCACCGTTTGCAATAACACTGCGAGTGCTGATTCTTGTGTGTAAGCTTTTTGTCCTTGGCTGCTTTTAGAACTGCTACAGTGTGCATGTATAATGCGACCCTTTAGAAGTTAGGTAACAAGTGGCGTATACAGTGCACATGAAACGTGGGCTGATTGCACCCAAATCAAATAGGAATCAAACCCTTTGAAAACCCCTTGAAAAAATTCTGGCTGATTTCTTATATTATTACTCAAACTGGTTACTCGAAACTCGTTATACTTCCGTATGGTAACAAAGTAACAAGAATAAGATACATGTTATTGTTAAACAAATAAATCTAATGGTGATAACAATAAATTCACACCACCCTATAAAAACGGGGTTCAATGTGAATGGAGGAATAATATAAAATGATGGAATATAGAGGAGTAAATAATATTTCGGTTCCACATTGTTTGGTACTTTGTTTTACCAAAGGTTGCACAAAAATGTGTAAGAAGTTATTGCGAAGGCATCCGAATGTTAAATGAAAAAGTGCAGAAAAAATCTACTTCATAAATTTTAGTTGTAATGAATGGGGATGTCATAAAGAATGGACAACCGTACAAATGTAACGTGCAAACGTTGAATTTGCTATGTTTGTTTTGTGTACAGAACATGCTGAAGGGTTGACATGTCGTTAGCAAGCAGAATTTTTACAGGTGTGTGCAGTTGTTGAAACATTTGTTGAAACATTTGTTGAAACATATTGTTACGGTTACTGTACTGCTATGTAAGTGTAATGAAATTGCAGACAAATATATCCAGATGAAGTCCTAAACCAAAATTGCCAAATAGGTAAATACATCGCATGTCCTTGAATCGGGGACCACACCCTACCATTAGGGAATGACCATAATGTAACGTAGACTGTATGCTATTGTTTATTTCTTACACATCACAACGGTACAGTGTATTTTATTGCTGGTGGACTGGTTAACTGCAATGGCTTTCCTTTAACAAGAAATGATTGTTAAATAATTGAATTGGCCATGACAGCAATAAGCTGGTAATCTACCCCAACCTTAGCATGAATATCATACCTGATTACCTGTGAGTTTTATCAAGGTTTTACAAATCAATGATAAGTGCAGTTCAATTCACGACGTGATTTGCTTCAACGATTGTTATTCAAGATATCCTGCGACCCATACTACATGTATAATGAATTACAGAGCGTCATTTCATTTCGAAACTAAGCATTTTTATGCAATGGCCCCGGGTGGAAAAAGTTAATAGAGCCATGTATGGAATTATATATGGCTGGGACACGTATGGTTATATCGGAATTTGGACATGTATGGCCCTATATGGTCATACATGTTCAGTTATATGAAATCAATATGTGCAAGATAAAACATAAAATAATGAAGCTGCAATAAACTTATTAGATTTTATTAAAATGCACATGTTGATATTTTACCATAATATGACATTATTCTAATTATACAGCCATTCTTAAAAGTTTTATGATTTACAAAAGGCATCTGCATTAAACGGTATCACTGGACATTTGCAATCTCTTCAAAATATGTATCAATTTTTTAATACCCTTATTTTTTGGCCATAAATGTCTCAAAAATGGTCTTTTGTGGCACTCAAGACCCCATATATGGTCTTATACATGGCCTTACATGGGCATATATGGCATTCAAGACCCCATATATGGCCATACACCATATGGAAAAGAAATATATTTTGAAATGCATAGCTAGAAACACATTTTAAAATGCATAGCAAGAAATGCATTTAGAAATACATTGGAAAATACCTTTGGATTGACACTAAAATATGTATTGTATTATGCATTTCGAAATAAATTTTAAATGAATTGCAATATATATTGCAAAACACATGTAAATATATTGAATTATGTATTTCAAAATACAATCATAAAATATTTCACTATACATTGCAAATACAACTCAATTCACACTGCAGTCATGCAAATTTTGTGTAAAAATATTATTTTTACACAAATACATTTTAAAATGCATTTCAAATACATTTTGCAAACTGAAATACATTGCACAATGCATTTAAAATGCATTTTCTTTGGATATGGGACATTAAATATGTCATTCAAGACCCCATATAAGGTCAAATTCATGGGCATATATGGCATTCAAGACTCCATATATGTCCGTATACATGGCCATATATGACATACATGTATATAGTCCCATACATGGCCCTATTACAGTTTTCCACCCGGGGCCATTGACTGAAATGTATACATGCCCCTCATATCAAATGTTCGATTGTTCGGCAGCACATACTGGGGACCAGTACTAAGCTTAATTTATCAATGCGTTTATTCATGGATTGATTCAAGTTATCTCTTGCTGGAGGTGTGCACGTGATCCAGTGGCGTGGTATTTTATGGATGACTCCCCCATCTTGATTTTGGGTTGAGTTGCCCGATTTGTCCACCAGGGCCGATTCGAGCAGCACAGCCTACGGCATATTGCAACAAGATGTGCGGCTTTTGAGATATCAGTGTCCACGTCGTCGTAATCCCCGTTCATCAAGTTTGGTATTTTGTGGCCGCTGTGATGCTCGGTCGATGTTTTTTGTTAAACAACGCCATGGTATAAATAATCGACGCCTCGGCCGTGCTTTTGACCTTCCTCGGGCTAGCCAACTGCAATCCCCGTAGAGAAAAGTAAGTGGAAAGAACTTGTGATGAAATTCTCTTCTAGTACTTGCCAGTAGAACCTCCCAACAAGGCTGCCAGTATGCCATGAACTGCTCCCAAGTACTTGGGGAACAAGTTGGGAAAGTTTACGCGAAACATCATCAGGGAATCCACTAATAATTAATGATATCCCTGCAGTCCAAGGCTTCGATGTGCATTCGATGGCACGTTTCCTCGAAGGATTAAATGTAAATTTTGGGCTTCTCTCGAATTGATTTTAATGATCGAATGTACATGCATATACTCCTTAGCAACATGTCTGTTAGGCCTAGAAATACTTGTCGATGTCGATGCAGGCAGCAATGAGATGTATAACAAATATCAGTCGCCATGTTGACCTACATGTATTTGATGAAACGTAGTTTACAAAATGTAATTTCTGTATTGGCATAATGGAACGTTCATCTATTTTCACTATTTTCAACGCATCATGATAATGCAAATTTGGATAAAGCCAAGACATGATGCGTTAAGCTTTTCTCTACTCCAACAAGTCTTGCCATGGAAATATATATAATGGCATTTGAATTTTTGATTGCAGTCCTATACGAAATTAAGTTTATTTTTAATCACATGCTTATTGCATATGGTTTGATGTTAGGTGTGGTCTTTGGTTCAAGGACATTCAAGTTTTGGCTATTTAGCAATTCGGTTTCACATTTTATTTTTGTTGTAAATTCCAATGATAGAATCAATTTTAGCTTTAATATCCGTTCTGGCCATTTGATTTCTATTTTAACGGATTTACCATTATTGCCTGCCAAAGGCCGCCTCACATACATTGTAGATGTAGTGTAGTGATACATCACTGCTTCATAACTGATAAATACATGTACATGGCATGTTGTCTATACTGAATATTTTCAAATATCAATAAACCAAGCCACATGATGATTCAAAATACTACATACATGTACAATATGTGCACACTTTACAATACTATAGTAATGTGGTAATGTCTCATCAAGCTTATAACCAAATACATGTAATTGTAATTGAAATGAACTGAATTCAAAACAAAATTGAGGCATCAAGAGCAGATATGTTGAAATGTAGGCATATGTCAAAATGCAAATGTGAAATTAAATGAAATCATAATCGTTATACGTTTCCATGCTACCTTTAAGACGTCTTAAGCGTGTTGCATTATGGGAAGGGAAAACATGGGGGCTGGTTTCGTGAGGCCTATACGCTATGGTGAGACTGACACAATAAGCTGTGTTTGTTAAGTTTTAGATGAAATATTTGCTGATAAAATGGTCAGTGAATTTTAAGAAGCTAATGTATATGTTGGACTATTACATTTTGAGTTTTAGCGTTTCCAAGACTAAATGAGTTCATACTGTATGCCTGTATGATAATATGGTTCCTGCTCTCAACATTCTTCTACGCAATACAGCTGGTTAATTTGCTTTGCGTCATCGTAACGAAGGAAAAAAGCAATTACTGATCAAAAACTTAGTCCGATTCTTGAAAAATTTATCAACGATGAGTAATTATAAAGCATTAGTCCAATGAAAGTATTAAATTGGCTTATTCACCTGCAATTATTATTAAATCAAAAAGCATCAAAGTATGTTAAATTTAGTGAGTCTTGCATAACTTAAAAAATTACTTGCTAAAAAGGGTTTTGTGCATTTGACTGAAATATTTGAAAATAAAACTTGATCAGAAATATGGATAATACGAGTACAGATAATATCAACCTTCTTTAACTGTATTTTATGATGCTGCACAGATTTGGAAGAAAACTATGAGCATGTTGAGTTATTCCCTTCCGTTTTGGCTAAAATGTTATTGAATGAATGAGATACTGACTGGAATTGATTTTTTTCTAGTAAAGTTGTTCATTGGCAATTATTGGTCAATGTGAATTATCCAAAACGCGAATTTATTAACAATTGTATTCTTATCTACAGAATACATGTAGTTACTCAATGTACAATTGCACCTGATTTGTAACAATTAGTTGTAGTTGATTTTCGCCACATAATATTATTTTATCATTCTATATAAAATATGCACCAAAAACAATATTTAAGTAGCAAAAATTATTACCAGCAAGTTTTTTCTTAACTGTAGCCTACATGCCAAAACGAGATTCTTGATTTCATTGAATGCTTATTCATCTTACTGTAGGCCTATCTGACATCTCAAATTGTTATTCACCTATGTACAGTATGTGGGAGTATGAGTAGTCTAGTAATACAAATTCATGCATTTAATTTTTCGGTTTTCTCACTATGTTATAAATATAGGCCCTTGTAGTAATCTTGGCAACATGTCGGAATGTTTGCTTATCACCAATGGAAGCTCTATTTTGGAAAATATGATTTCATCTGTACCTGTTGTAAATAATGTCAAGGTAGGCAAAAACTTATTTTTTTAAAAAATAGCTTAGTTTGGAAGAAAATACTCTATAGTCGCTGAACTTCCCCACACAACATCTGTAACAATTCACATTTTATTATCAGGAACCTTTACCAGATTCTTCAGCCGGTAATGATTCTGAATGTGCTGCCAAAACAGTTCCTCCGACAACTATTGCGGAGCAAAATGGAGACGATGGCAGCATTGCAGCAGATAATCTTGACAATGGGGCTACAAAAATTCACAGAAAGGAGGCAGTAAACGGTGGTCATATTACTGATCCGATTCCGACAGCGAATGCCATATTTGGTTCAGACTCTCTGCCAGAAGTTACTGCCAAAGTAGCTCCTCGAAGAGTTAAAAAAAAAGTCAAGAGAGTTGCAAAAATATATGAGAAATCCGTTCGAAATGTACCTCGAAGAACAATCAATGGAACTCACCCAAAGCATGCTCCTGTGATTAGGCACAAAGGAGTCGTTGAAAAACCGAAATCTACCATGCTCAATGGTTTAAATCAGCTTAATAGCAGTAGGCCTATTGATCACAAGGAAACTAAAAATGAAAGCAGCCTGAAGAAAGAATGTGTTGCCAGTGTAACTGAATTATGCAATACGTTGCCATACGCTGCACCACCAGTGGCTGCAAAATCAAAGCAAGGAGATCAAAAAATAACTCAACTTGAAATTTGTGAACAACAATGTGAAAATGAGCAGAAGTTGGAAGAAGAAGTCTGTTCAACTACTAAGGATCCTGTAGCACAGCCCATCAAGAAGGCAAATCCGTCCAAGAAAAGTGGCTTGTCCCATTTCCAAATCATGAGAAAGGTTCTCAATAAGAAAGCGTTGTATGACGCCCTGCTAGTTGACCGACTGTTTGAATGCCCCATTTGCCATGTCCGAAAGCAAAAAGCACAATATCTTCTACTTCATTTGAAAGGACACAATGATCTCACTCTAGTTTTTGAGCGGTTCCAAGCATTTGGCGAGCCCATAGAGGAAATTGAAAAAGGATGTCCAGAATCGCCAAACCTGATTGTTTCTCAAAATGCAATTCTACCCAAAACTGAAAATCCCAGCGTGGGAAAGGTATTACGTAAGAAAAAATCCAAGGCTATCATCACTAAATTTGGAATTCCCATTCTGCCTCTTCTGAAGCCAAAATTGACAAAGAAGATAATCAATAGGACTGATTCTGCTGTCCAGAGCAAGCCTGTAGAAATCGAAGTTTCATTACCTGCCGCAGTTGTTTCTGAAATGCCTGCCGTGGAACCCATTGCAGACCCAGAGCCTAAACCTATTCTAAGTGGACAAAAGCGCAAACGTAAGATCCCTATTAAAAGAATTTCTAAGACTGAAACGTACGAAGAGCCCCCTGACGATGTCATCGTTGATGCAAAAAAATCTCGTCTTGGAATCAGCCATACAAGGGCCCTAGATCCAGAACTCTATGAAGATTTAAAACAAGTGATGAGGCAAAAAGTTACCGAATTTAACCCACACAAGTGTAAATTTTGTGGTAAGATGTTTTCCAAAGGGCAGGGCATTTATGCGCATTATTTTAAGCATTCACGAGCAATGGCCTCACCTGCAACTAAGACAGAGAGTACCCCAGATGTTGGACCGCCACAAGATCTTAGAAATATTGATGCTGCCTTTGATGCCTTGCTCGCAGTCAATGACAATAAGCGTACCAACAATAAGGACACTGAAAGAAACAGTGACAACGACTTCTTAACACTACAAGAGCTCGAGACAAACGTAAATAGACTTTTGAGAAGCCTGGTGAAGGACACCAATGTCTTGAGGAATCTTGGATGGCCCGAGAGGAGGGTCAGCGATTTAGTTATTGATATTTTGGAAAGGTGCAGTCTACAGCCAGCCTACTGTGGCGCAAGCCGGCTCTCCCAGTTGCAGTGCCTGAGGCAAAACATGGGGAAATTGTTCCGATTTTGTATTAAAGAGGAATCTATGGCAAGATATGGTTGGGACATCAAATTGGTAGATATTGTTGTGAGGGAGATGATGGCCACAGAAGAATGCCTAAATCGAAGCAGGCTTAGCACCTAGTTCTGCATAGGGAAGCAGCAAATTATGATGGTCCAATTTTCCCTGAGTAAGGGTCACTTCATAATATCGTATTATTCCTGTTCAAATGACGGATGAAAATATAGAAGTATGTACATCTAGGGTTATAACCAGTATTTTAACTACGGTACCTAGGCCTAGTCCCCACAAAAATAGATGTAGTCAAAACCTGATGGGTGCATGAGCACCTTAAGGTTGCTTTGAAAATTAAACAAAAGTGCAATTCAAAAGTTACCTTTCGTTTCAAAATGAAACATTAGTGAGTCTAAGACAAATCATAGTGTAGCTCAGCGTTCCACCCAACTAGTGCCACAGCAATAGTCTGAGAGACAATACAATGGTGCCAAACGAAAGGTGCCACATAGCAAAATGTGCCACTAGCAATATTTGAAGGAGCCACAGCAAAGTTTAACAATTTTTCCAAAATCCAAAGTTTTTCATTCACCGGGAGTACAGAATGTAATGCGTTGTCTGGTACGGTATCATGACACCAAATCACTGCTGATTTTTTTAGCAGAATTTCAACAGAACGTTGAATTCAAAAGTGATTTTCATATTGCAGAAAATCATCTAAGGTTGTTCGCAGTCTGTAATCCCTTCGGAAATTGCGCTTGACACCGATTGGTAATTTGTTCACATGATCGCAGTGGAATAACTTTTTCACAAATCACCAATCGGCTAGTTCTTCTTTCAACAATCTTTAGAGTTCTTCCGTGTACATGTCATTACATCGATTATCACTGTCAAATACATGAAATATAAACCTTAGAAGTTGTTCAGCTATTTTCGAAAATTATTTCTTTTAATTTCCAATTTTCGTGAGTTATGCCACGGGCTGATTTATGAACCAATCTATCTCGAAGCGCTATCTGTCATTTTAACAAATTTTTAAAAAATCCACTAATTTTAAATTTTTGGAGAAATTGTTAAATTGTGTGGCACATTTTGCTATGTGGAACCTTTGTTGTGGCGCCTTTACATTTGGCACCTTAAAATGTGGCGCTAAAGGGGTGCTTCCATCCGGGCAATGCTCCGAGAACTCAAGCAATCACATTCAAAATTGTCAGAGTAATTCACACGTGTGCCTTGCTCAACGGTCATTTGTTTGTCAGTTATTAGTATATTACCAGCCACAATCTATCTGGTATTTAGTTTTTGCTTTTATAAGTTCGACTGAATATTTTATAGTATTGATTGTTTTCTGCAGTATGAGACCTACGCCATTATCAGCATGCCAAATAACAAGAGTGCATTTCCTTTAACAATGTATTTTGCAATCGACCCGATTATTGACTAGTCAGCCAAATAACAGCTCTATTATTATTTGCATCTATTTTTTAGTTTCCACTTTTATCTTGTCGATATGCGTTACTGGATGCAAACTCGTTGTTTCATTTAATACATGTGATACTGCATCATTGACCAAAGAAAATGGTTAAATATATCATTATTTTAAAAATTATGTTGCTTTGTTAAAATGATTAATAGTTCTTTGAAGCTTGCGATGTCAACATTTTCAGTGAATTGTTAATTTTATTTTAAACAAGTCAGTGAAAGAAATAATCACTAATTAAAGTCATTGTCATTGAGTTATACAATTGTATAGTTAGACGTTTTTACACTTAAGTACTTTCAAAGGTTTAATTTTCATGTGGATTACTAGTTTGATTTTACCTTGCGTAATTGAAATGTTAATTTAGTGTATAGTTCATAAGTTATATTCATACCTTTAATATATAAATGCAGTCAAGAATTTGTGGTCCCAAAAAACAAGGGTATTTTTTTGTTCATATTGTATCCTTTCAAGTGATAAATGGGTTGCATTCATAATACCGGTATTCACAATTACATGTACAAATATGATTGTAGTACATGTATGTTGAAACATTTTAAATGGTATGTTTAACTTTAAAAATTTGTTCTGCTTTTTTCAAATGTTTGTGAAATGGTAAGAGGCCTTGTGCAACACATTCCAGACGTTGTGGAATAAATTGGTTATTAAACAATTATCATTCTTACCGAAATTTGAAGTTTTATTCATTTGAAAGTATGGGATTCATTACATGTTTGACATAGAGGTGCGATATGACCATGCCTCAAAAGTTATTTGCTTTTCTGTTATTATGATTGATATTTCTTGTAACATTTGTAAACTTGACGCGACAACGTGCAATTTACTAATTTATCAAACATATTTTCTTATTTAAAATATTTATTACACATCCTGATAACAGGTCTATAATAGTTGCTCAAACTCAGGTAATCACCTCATTTGCATCTCGACCTTATGACAGTTACATTACTTGGACTGGAACTTTGCTAAATCACCTTCATGAACTCATCGTGAAACCTGTGGTCCAATGAATCACTTGGATCACCCATTGGGCGTTGCTGCAGCAGTTAATTTGGTACAATACATGATCATTTTTTATCTGAAATGCCATGGAATTATTTATGCGACAAATTAATCCTATATGTATAGGCTGCTGTGCAATATGATGCATTCATATCAATCAGAAAGAATCAGATTGGATGACAAAACATTTAGCGTGAAGTATCGCAGTCCACCACTGCAAAGGAAGGACAATATTTTAAAGATATTTTAAACAAACCAGGTACTTGATCTTTCAATTACTTTTTACTTTTAATTCATTATTTGCCTTCCTACTTTTGTGACACTGTTGCATATGAGAATGTTTTAAGTATTTTTCATAGCTTCTTTAAGCCGATTTTGAATTTAAATAGAAATGATAACATTGTTTATGTATGGATCGATATTTAATTAAGTTAATAAATAGAAGCTCTACACTTGCAAATTGAATGGTGAATGTGACATCATATCTTATCTACAGTATACATGTATTTACAAACGAAAGACTGGCACGTAGCAGCACAATGTGAATATACAACTAATAATTACTGATTTTTTAAGCTCGTTTCGTAAATTCATATATCTAATAAAACTGGTTTCTTTTCTTTTGCACATTTAGTAACTGACTGCATCATTTTTATGAACCCAGTGTCCTTGGGCTTCTCCAGGCCTCGTAAAAGACGATTTTTCATGACTGCAACGAACTCTTTGTTACTGAGCTGGCCGTCATCTGAAAATGGGATAGCAACATAATTACAGGTAGGTCTAGGTCTTTTAACAATAACGAGTTGTACATCCTCAATAAATGAGGACTTATAATTTACAAAGAATATCCTTACTATTGTCGTCAAAAATTGTAAACACTACATTGACCACATGGTCGTCTAAATCCACACCAGCAACTGTCTTAGCCACATGTTTTAAGGTAACTACATCGTTAAAAAGTAGATTTAAAATAAAATTGGCTTTATAAAATGTAGATAGGCTTGATTGCACAGATACCCAGTAATAAGAAAATTAGTTGGGTAAATACCGGGATCGATTGAAGCACCAGCAATATGGTAAAATGTCAATGCTGTGTCCACATCGTTGATGTTATTTAAGAAATGAAAGAAATTAAGATAATCCAATTTGGTAATGCCCTATTGAGAAAAGACACAAGATTGCATATAGTGAGCATAATAAATACAAATGAATGTGGAGCTAAGAAAGAGATTTGTGACTTTTAATGTTTACCTGTGGTGTATCTTTAAAGGCACGTTTGACCCTCTTTAACATTTTAGCTTTTCGTTTGTGGTTTAATCCTGCATATGTTAACAACAGTTCAGCAAACTCCACTTCTGTAATCCGCCCACTTTCATCAGGATCTTTCCTCTGAAACTAGAGTGAACACAAGATTACACCAATGAAGGGTTATTTAATACAGTATTATTTCACATCATAGACATTACCTCAAGACTTAAAATTTCACTCTGAAGCTGCTGTTGAAATTCTAGGAATTTTTCGATAGTTAGTTTTTGATCGAGACTTTCTCCGAAGAAGTACATGCTCAAGGCACTGTTAACACCCATGAAAATGCTGCCCGTGTTTATGTGATCCCGATGTCGATTGCCTACACTCGTCTGATTTCGAAGAATTGTTTGCACCTATGAAATATTAAGTGGGCCATTAGATTCAATTAAGGATCACAGACGACATGGACCCCATGGACGTTAGAACATTTAATCAACAATGCTAATATACCGGGTGAAGCACATGTGTGTGCCTTTCGAATACCTTAATAATGGCAACAGCTAGTTATAGTCTACTTTCTCAGATAAATATGGAGTCCTGTTAGGATCCCAATAATTAGCCTTTTGGTTTTACGTACATGTAAGTATGCAATCTTGCAATGCTTGACTGCATGGTTGGATAACTCGTTGCGAGGGGTAAATTATGGCGTATTATATGGAATAGAAATCAATGAAGGAATATGGGTCAGCGATAATTGACAATGTAGGTAGCAATGACTAATTATCTATAAATTTTAGCTCAATGTCAATTTTATTTATTGATATGACATGAAATGCAGCGAGCTTCCCTGCAAAACATTCATGCACTGCATGGTTGCATATATGCCCAATCACAATAATTGTCAACTGTAACTTTGTGATTAATAACTAACTGGTGCAAATGATTCTCCAAAACGTTATAAATGAATTTTTTTGCTATATATTGTAACAGATAGAATTTTAAATTCACATGCACCAAGAATGGGATAGGCATGATACACATTCTGCAATCCTTGCGTCACTCCATATTTATCTGTGCAAGTAATTTTACATAGCTGTTGACATTTTTAAGACATTTGAGATGTCCAGACGTACAGTACGTTTCACCAGGGAATGTTACAATAAAGGAAAGGAGACTTTAAATTTGGTATGGGTTTCCTCATGACTCAACTTTTGCCATAGTTGAAAGCGAGTTGAAAGATAAGAACACACTTTCAATCGAATGAAGCTGACCATCCCATCAACTTTCAGTCGTTCAACAGCTTCAAAATTATTCAAAGTGAATGAAGAGAAAAATTCAAAACCGCTCTTTGTTTGTCAAAAAATTTCAAGTTCGTGCATGAATTTGAGAAACACATCCACTCGAAGACTCACGTTGCACACACAAAATTCAAAAATTAGTTAAATCGAAATGATGTTTAGTTTTTCCGTTATTAACGATTAAAACTCCAGCACTGTCGTACCTTTTCGAATTCTTCATGGTCGACATCGCCATCTCCATTCAAATCAAACATTTGAAAAGCAATTTCAAAGTGTCGGCGTGAAGCTAAACAAAATTACATCGAGATTGTGTAGACAAATTCTTGCAGATACATGCACTTCCATATTTTATGCTATAAAGTCGCAACTTTCGCATATTCATAAAGATGGTAATTTTCTTATAGCATTTACTTATAAGCTTATCATTTCTATTTCATAGATGTTTACTTACTTGACAACACAGTTAGCAGAAAAATGTAATCTGAGAAGGATATGAGACCCCTGCTGCCAAGTGTATAGAAAATGCTGTCAGAATCCAAGCTTGTCTCAACTAAAGTCCCATCAGTCTAGAGTCGACATATAAAAAGAAAGAGCAGTTCATCAATGATAATAAGAGCTTGCCCTTGCTTACGCAAAGTAAGTTTATAATGTAATTATCTACAAACAAAATTGTGGCAAAAAAATAAATTCGAGATGAATTGCATGATTATATCGGTAAGTGGAAGAAAATGATGAAAATGGATGCTGACACATTCATCATTCAATTCAATCATAAAATACATTGTGAACTTAAAAAAGGCAATAGCACCCTAGCATTACTACGATTGTACGGTATAAGACAAGTGACCATTGAAAATTCATGCTAAAAATGAAAATGGGTCAGGCAAGATAAAAAACTTTTAAAGCTGATAGAACTGTGAAAGTATTTACCACGACTGAATTCTGCAAGAGAAGAAAGGGAAAAGGTTAGACATTTGTGGGGGAGAATGATGATAGACCAGTTTTTTATTGAAATTATGACGAGGAAGTTGTCAGAGAAGAATATTTAGGAAAAGTTTACAAATTGGGATAAAAAGGGTTGGGGTTGAATGATCATGTTTGCTGGCATTATTTAGATTGAAAGCAACAGCAAAGCGAAGTCGATAAACACATATAGATGGCACAAGTGCGTTCTGGCAGTAGTGCTCGAGTTGAAAGTGTCTGGTGATATAATGTCCCTTACCTTAGGATCGAATCTTTTAAACTGATCCAAGCCAAGACCTAAAAATATAACAAACTATCAACATGCTGATTGAATAGTCTTGAACTCATAAAAACACCATTAAATCATTTAATTTATTTATGTTTTACTATAGACTCTCATAAGAGTTAAATTGTATGAAACATGATCTGTAGCAACAAGTTCTGTTTACTGTAACCAGTTTCAAATTTATAAATCGCATATATTCAAAATATGAACTACAGTATATTTGTAATTAAAATACAATAATGAAAATAAAAGAGCAAGTATAAAGTGTTGCAATGATAAGAAGGCGTGTTAAATGATGTAATAACGAAATAATACAAAAGTTGTAAAGCAAAGGAAAGCCAAATCTTTATTGCAATATACAGCTAGGGATTGCTATAAGTCATCAAACAATTAATAATTGTACTATTTAAATTAACTATTTCCGCAGATTCAGAATAAGTATGAATATGAGAACACCCACCCTCTGGCTGTTTTACTCCTGGTGTAATTGACCGTAAAAAGTCATCTGGTGTCATGAATATTTCCGATTCACCTCTCTCATCGTGGACACGCAAAGTTGCAAAGTATCTAAATACTTTGTCCGGCGTCGAGTAAGTTCGAATTCTATTTTCATATTCAATAATCTAGTAGAAGACAAAAAAGTTGCTCATAATCAGTTGAGATATTTTAATTCCAAAGATCAAAGCACGGATAAGACATTACGATCTTCATTCACCTTTCTTTCGCGGAATCCAATTTTGGCCTTTTTCTTCTTCTTCTTTTCTTTTTCTATTAACTTTTTGTCGTCCTCATTCTGCTCTCCAGCCGTATTCGCATCGGCACACTTGGCTGAACTATAATCTTCAACAACGCTTGCAGCATCTATTTTGAACTTCTTCTTAATCGTCTCTTTGTCAGGAAGTCGATTTGTTACCCTAATCCATGCAAATCACAGCAGAATGCATGTGTTGAAACTGACTTAATTTCGATTGATATTTAACACTGT
Organism: Cylindroiulus punctatus; assembly: GCA_034695085.1. Taxonomy (NCBI): domain Eukaryota; kingdom Metazoa; phylum Arthropoda; class Diplopoda; order Julida; family Julidae; genus Cylindroiulus; species Cylindroiulus punctatus. Next base: position 96,585 of record JAQFYZ010000011.1, read on the forward strand.
ATGTAACGTACCATCTCCAATTGAAAGTACCATATACTACAATCAAGCACAAAACTGCATTGAAAATCTTTGTGGATATATGTGCAGGAGGTTCTTTTTCATGTCCAAATTTATCGTAATATCGTCTCTGACAATGATCGGTCACACAGACAACATGTGTTGGTAATGAAGGCAAAGGTCTGGCCAAAACTATGGAACTTTGTATTGTTGCTCGCAGCCTGGTTATACGAAATGCTGCCGATAACCTTCCTGGCATGTAGAACTTATGATATACAGCCATAGCTAAAAGTAAAGACATGTATTATCTGTTTTTTTGTGTGCACTAATGTAAAGGCGACTGTAGTTATTGCAATTTTTAACTTTGAATAACTTTGAATCACATGGAGACAGTTTATCCCACAGGAGAATTAGAAATCGTTGTGGTTTGCTACAACATCTCTAGAATTGATCGAGATTAGTTTAGGTATGCCTGCGCTTCTACATGTAGAATCATGCAGTTATGAATGATATACAGTACCAATTAAACCGTCACTGTATACTTTTGCAGGCAATATATCTACAGTATACATGAATGTAATGTAGTGAACAAATAGTCCAGCTGTCATAGGCATTGCAAAACGTACCACATACTGTATACACATATAGTCACTATATACATGTACAGTATATGGAAGGAAAGGTGGGTGGAGAGAGGTTGGATCCTCTGAAAATCTTGGAGAGGACGCGTCTATCTTTCATTTGTTTCACATACATATGCAGTCAAGAAAACTGACAATCCCCTGGTACAGATAGTCTAGATGGACATTATAATTTTCTCGAGAAGTTTTTTCTAAAATGGAGAAATCCAGCATAAATTTAGCCATAAGTAACCTGCAACTGGTGCATACAGTATATGCCAGTTGCACCTGCAGGCTGTGGCAGTCAGCCGCAGTTGACAAGCCTGGGCACATGTGACGTCATCTGTAAATTTTGGGACGATTTTGCAAAACCCTGACCAGAAACATGCCCCTGCAAGGATCAGATCAATTATTGTTTGCTCGCAGTTACGTACGCATAATGCGAGTAAACACTGCATTTGCTGGACGTACAGTGTACATGCCCAGCAGGCTAGCGTAGGCCAACGAGGGATGTAGGTCATCTTTTTGTCCTGAACATACACTACACATGTATGGCACAATGAACGCAAGTAATTCTTTTCAATTTCTACAGAGAAAATAATTATTTAGTACAATTACTTACATTTGTTGAGAAACGTCCCACCCAATAGCCTATTTTGCAGTTCATAAAGTTGTCAACAGGGGGCGCACCAGCATGGACAACTGATTGAGCTGAATCCTCCTTGATCCTCATCAATAGCCATCACAGCTGATTACATCGTCGTGTAATGAAATTGTTGATTCTTGTCAAATGGTTTGTATTTGATCATGTTTTTTTGAATGATGACGTGCACTGTAACAGGCATAAGCTTGCACGCCACTAAAACGGTTGGCTTGCTGGGCTTTTCAAGGCAAACACATACCTGAAATCTGTGGGCCAAAAGAAAAAGGGAGTCTCCAAAGCAGAAATTTCTGAAGAGCAGAGAAATGACATCAAGGCGGCGTTTGACATGTTTGATTTTGAAGGCAATTCGGTAATTGAAACCAAAGATTTGAAGGTAAGAAGTTCCAGTGTTTCAATCTGCATTAGCACATGTGCAAGTAACCTGGGTGAGTCGATTGGCAGTGTTTCAAGAAGATGTAATCATTACTTTGAAAATAGGTGGCAATGCGCGCTCTTGGTTTTGAACCAAAAAAGGAAGAAATTAAGAAAATGATCGCAGAAATTGATAAAGATAAAACTGGTAAGCTGGCAGTTAAATAAACGTCGCAACTGGTTCAACTAGCTGTCTCATCAGCGACGACTCTCCTTCTTGTCATTGTATTCAGGAAAAATTTCTTATGAAGATTTCTTGAATCTCATGGCCGAAAAAATGGCTGAAAAAGGTGCCAACGAAGAAATCATAAAAGCGTTCCGCCTCTTTGATGACGACGAAACTGGCAAAATATCTTTTAAAAATCTAAAACGTGTATCGGAACAACTGGGGGAGATTTTAACAGATCAAGAACTTCAGGTAATTGTTTTAAATATTATGTTGTTAGAAAAGCATCACAATAAGCATGCTCACAAATGTTTTCTTATTAATGTCGAACATTTTATTTCTTGGTTGTTATCTAACACAGGAAATGCTCGACGAAGCAGATCGGGATGGAGATGGTGAGATAAACAAGGAAGAATTTCTAAGGATTATGAAAAAAACAAGTTTGTATTAATTCTTTTTTTAGTGTTTCATTTATTGATAAAGATGGTCCACCTGTTATATGTGATTTATGTGCCATTATGTCGCTTCTGTAAAAATAATAATGTCCTCAAATGTGGAATTGTAATGTGTATCCTTCATCCAACATTAAACTTGAACATGTCCAACTAACAGTGTGTTAGCAAACCAGGATTTATTACAATTATTATATTTTGATAAACGTTATCTGTATTTATGAGATGTATTGCTCACCACGCTAATATAAGCTTCAGAGCATTTTATTATTTTTAAATGAATTCGTAAATTGAATTGTGAATGCAATTTCGGATTTATTGATTATTTGTTGACACATAAATGCAGAGATCCGAATATTTATCTGTGATTCAGTTAAAAATGTATAACTTCTAAGATGGGAATGCTGGTATTGTATCCGGCGTCTTGAATTTCAGAAATAATAACTTTTAAATAATGCCGCGTTTTTTTGGAATCTGAAGCGCCGTTCATTCAGATAAAATTTTTTAGATATGCTTTCTCCAAAATTCTAAATTCGATAATATTTCAAACGTAATGAAAAATCTGTAGTTTTTGGTGTGTTTTCAACACTTACATGCATATAGTACATGTAGATGATCGAATAAACTAACCAAATCGAATGGATAATGGCATCATGTCCTCTATGGGACGCCGTAATCAAAACTTTCACGTGGACATTATAGGACTCCGTACCAACCCTCGTACATTATGGGTGCCATTTTGAAGTGGTAAAGTCGATTGATTTTGCTATTCGCGTTGTATTATTCAGGAAGAATTTTTACCAGATAAGTTAATCATGACGGATTTACGAAAACGAATTCCAAACAATGAGGAAAAAGACTTCGATCAGGTATGAATTGCTCCTTTTTTTTATTATCAATACTGCTCATTTCACCTGGAAAGGCGTAACCTGAACATTCAGAAATCAGCTGGCGAATTCCGTAAACATCGCCATAATAGGCACATTTTCTTGCCTCTTCATGTATTGTTTAAACAGGTGTAGTAAGTTTTATGGGCTTAATACTTTTCAATGTTTTGCGAAACGGTGTATGTCTCTGGCACTCTCTGCTATCATATCTGCATCATTTGTTATGCAGCTAGTGTAGCCTATATATGTACATGTACATTTTTGTATACCTGTGCGCTAGCTACCGTGCTGTATGACGGCCTTTGGGCAAATATTTGAAGTTATGAACAACAAACAGTGGACTATCCCGCAGTGGGAATAACGTGCATTGTTTTTCTTATGTCTAATATCATCCGTGATTAGGTTTCCAATGTTAAAAGATGGTAATTGTGCTATGTATCCTGCATTTAGTGTTGAAATATTAGTATTCTAGCCACACAACAGGCACATTTGATCTTATAATAATGCCAACCATGAATATTTCCAACAGGTGAAATTAATTATCATACTTTAATGTCAATTTATTGTTTGCTTTAACATTCCTGTTGTCCCAGGTCAGATGTCCTAAATTGGTTCCAGACTGTTCAAAGTTGGTTCCAGGCAGTTTCATAATGTCTTATAAATGTGGTAGCAACACAGCTTCTTCTCCTTATATAAACAGGTTAATCACTGTAATGTACCCACAACGATCTTAACGATCTCCACAGGTGTTGCCATATATTTTACTTGAATAAGTAATGTGCCAAGAAAAAAGTTGCATGCAATGATAGGCTAGATGATAGGCAATGATAATCTTTAAACTTTTTGTTTCATAGTTTTGCAACAGGTAATAATAATTATTTTATGTCATTCCATGTATCCTTGCATGGTGTAGGCCTATGATTGCAGATGATCATTAGCTAAAGTTTAGCAAACGTTAGGAATCCTAAGAAATGGCCCAGCATAGTGGAGACACTTTTCTTTCTGTAGGCCTATTATATTCTTTCTGGATTGATTATAGTGACAAGTGCACAGATACAGTAATGTGTATAATTGTTCATAGCGCCCTATAATTCAGAGTAATTTGAAATGATTCGATTTAATAATAGGTTTAGGATCTGTAAGAAAACTCTGTACATGTACAAGTATACTAGTATAGGTCAGATGAAGTTTTATTATAGACAATTACCTCCATGACATTCTCATAGCGAAACTTCGTTCACAAGGGCATAAATGCACTAAAATAAAACCAGAAATTCAGTCTGGTTATTATAGCCTAGCTTACCATTTGGGATGTCGAAAGTCATGTAAAATTGATATTTGATCAGTACAAAGACTTCTTTGGAGGGCGTTAACTTTCATAACAGTTTTCATTACACAGTATACTGCCTACCTTTGATCAGTGCTGTTTATAGGCCTGTATATGAACATTAATCTCAACACTGATAAATGTTAGCATTCATCTTAAGTTATTGTTTCAGGTTCAAGACAATAACTTGAGCGATAAGGCGGATGGAGTCGACTCTGAAGATGATAAGCTTCCAGAAGAAAAATATGTTGAGGCGATGGCAAAAGAAATTCCCCAAGGGACTGATAAAGAACCAGGCATATTGGGACAAGCTCTGTCATCATTGCCTCAGAAGTATACCGAATTTCTGTTTTATAAAATCAATTAACTTGAGCAAAAGTTAATAAACGCTATGTATTTAACCAACTGTATAGATGGCGTAACTGGGTTATTAGAGGCATATTTACGCTGTTAATGATTGGTGGATTTGGTTTGCTGATATGGGGTGGCCCTCTTGCGTTGATGTTTATTGTGAGTAGCTAGTTGCTTAATTGCCATTGGTGCAATTCTGGTGTTATGTGAAACGTATTTATTTAACATGTGGCTTATTTTACAGACATTTGCGGTGCAAGTAAAATGTTTCCAGGAAATTATCTCCATTGGCTATGCTGTGTACAGGGTTCACGGTTTGCCCTGGTTCCGGTCACTTAGTTGGTACTTTTTGCTTGCGTCCAATTACTTTTTCTATGGAGAAAGTATGGTGGATTACTTCAGTTTGTTTTTTCGCAAATCTGTGAGTGTCTATGCGATAACTTGAATATCGATTATGATAAAAACCTGAACTGTGTGTTGGTATTTATATGATTTCTTTATTTGAAACAGGATTTCCTTATGCCCTTAATTACTTACCATCGATTCATCTCATTCACTCTTTACATAATTGGATTTGTATGGTTTGTGCTCAGCCTGGTGAAGAAGTATTATATGCGACAGTTTTCATTGGTTGGTGTCAAAACATATTAAAAAATACATATTACCAACATAGATAGCTTTGAAAAAACGTAGAGATTTTCTTTTTTAATCACAAAGCAAGTTAAAAGAAAAATGTTATAAAAAATATCGCTTATCACTATTTTGTGCAAATTCTGCATAACTAAAAAATAATTCTTAAAGAAATTTTATAAGTTGTCTTGATATAATTTCATAAATTACTCATTATCATAATTTTATATCATAAAAGTAAATTTTAGTTTTGTCCCGTTTTTCAAATATTGCACAATTAGGATTTTTCGATTACTGTATTTTTATTTACTGTATATTTCAGTTTGCTTGGACTCACGTTACACTTTTAATCGTCGTGACACAATCGTACTTAATTGTGCAGAATCTGTTTGAAGGATTGATTTGGTATGAAAACAATTTCAATTATGATGCTTACGAAATTGTATTCGTTTGCAGCATCATGTATAATGATGCTGTAATCTTTTTTAGGTATATTGTTCCAGTATCGATGATTATTTGCAATGATGTTATGGCGTACATGTTTGGGTTTTTCTTTGGAAAAACTCCACTCATCAAATTATCTCCAAAGAAGACATGGGAAGGATTTATTGGAGGTGGATTTGCTACAGTGATTTTTGGAATACTGGTCAATATCTTTCATACCAAACCATAATAGTGTTTCTCTGTTAACCTAGTACTTATTACTTATTTTGTTGTTTGTAGGCATCACACTTTTTGTGTCATTTTAAGTATTTCATATGTCCTTTTGAATACGCTGGAGGAAGTCATGAAATCATGTTCGATTGTGAGCCATCTCCATTGTTTCGTCCTACTCAGTATAGTCTGCCCTCATTTCTACAAACATTCTGCGGATTGGTAAACCTTGCTGAACTAGCCAATTTATTATTATATGTACATGTTTTTTATCAAGGTGACTGCCATGAATGAGATCTAAAACTTGTTAAATCAATATTATCAAGTTGGCTCTGTTATAGTTTTAATTTTCTTGTGTGAGGCATGAACCTCTTTGCTAATGTTATGCAGATTTGAATGTACTTAAATGATTTCAATTGAAATTCATTCATTTTCCTCAGATTGATAGTCACCCTGATTACATTTTTTAAGGAACATGTTTCTGTATTGGAAATTGACACACGTTTGTTTCCTTACAGTTGGGACTTTCTAAATCAATTACGCTGTTTCCTTTCGTATTGCATTCACTGTCACTTTCACTGTTCAGCTCAGTTATTGGACCATTTGGTGGATTTTTTGCCAGCGGCTTTAAACGAGCTTTCAAGATAAAGGTATTGCAAAATAATTGAAGCACTATCTGCAACAATTTCCATATTATGATACGCCTTGTTGCGAAACGTTTGTGACACGCTTTTTGACATGATGTTTCTTAAAAGGATTTTGGCGACATCATTCCTGGCCATGGTGGGATTATGGATAGATTTGACTGTCAATTTTTAATGGCCACGTTTGTGAATGTCTACATTTCAAGTTTTATTAGGTGAATATTATTTAAGCTAATTCTGAAGCTGACACAGTCTATAGTGTTTAATAAGAGCACAAATCATTCAATTGCGCCTTACATATATGAGGTTGCCCTGCAGTGCATTAATGCAACATGGTTTTACACAATACAAAATACTGATTTGTCCATATGTGGTAAAAAATCGGAGAATTCTTTTTGTAGGCAAGTTAACTTAGTGTCATGCGAATTCTTAATTTATCATTTTGATTTCAGAACACCAAGCCCACAGAAATTGCTTCAACAAGTGTATGCTTTAAAACCAGAGATGCAAGTTCAAGTATTTCATGCTCTTCGTGATGCACTTCTAGGGCGAGGGCTAATCCAGCCATAAATCCTGGTGTGTTGGTCAATTTGACTCAAATTTATCATCAGTATTTTAAAACAAGTAAAACGTTTTATTCTTATAGGCCAAATAGGATATTACAGAAGGTGTTAAATCGTTATTTATTTTAATGGTGATATGAGCATGTCTCGTAACAGGATGAGGGTCGGTCCATTCTACAAACGTTTACAAGTATAATGGTGCGGTACTTCATTAAGCCTTAAAGATCTAACTTTTTAATCTTGAAGGAGGTCATTGGATAGATAAGATCTTATGTCCCGTTTGTGCAGTGAACAGTACAAATTATACGATGAACTATGTGGGTATCAATCGTTAATAAGAATGAATGTTTAGGTATGTGACATGAGTCAGGCAGAAGAAAGGCGATTGTGAAATGCATTTTAATGTGTCCAGAAAACATTTGAGTTTTCGATAAGATTATCAAGTCAGATGGAGAGTCCAATCTAGTTTTTAACTTATTTTTAAGAAATGTAAATGTACTTTCAAGTGTGTTGTGTATGTGTTTATTGTGTTTTCAACTGTTTATGTTTTCAGAGTTTACGAGCAAGCTTTAATATTAGTTTTCAATGTGACCAATAATATACGATGTTTAAGTAGTACATGCGTATGTCACTCAACAACATTGTCTTGTTTTCAGTGATGATTTGCTAAATGGTTCCAATCGCTGTTGCTTCTATAATTTATATAGGAATGTCAAAAACGATTGAATCTTCTTTTCAAGAATTTGTTTATAAATTGTTAGCTAGAGCATTTATCTAGGGCCCATGCAATAAACTGTTTTGAAATCATCTCATAAATCATAGGTGGCAGGAAAACTAAATGTGTGTAGACACACTGTACAAATATTATGTGCCAACTATCAAAAATATTCCAACATATTTAGTGACTTGTTCATGATTGAGGTTCAGGATTTGGAGTGGAAACCTCCTTGATAAATAATTAAAAGAAAACCATATTTGTATTCAGGGCATCCAAATGTATCAGGCTTTTCAAATAAGCATGAGGATGGATAATCTGAAAATTACTCAGGTTCTATAAGCAAAAGTAGTCTCAATCACCTTGATAGGTCATTAAGTTATTGTTGAACCATTATAATTTTATTTCCCCTACATCCATTTTTGATTACCTATTGAACGATGTGCTTGGAACCATTTTATAATGATGGAGCAAATAGTGTTCACTATTGCATTTTTTTCCATTTACCTTCATTGCACTTAAGAAATTTGAAAGCAAGTTGGAAAGATTGTATGTTCTATGAATAACATTTAATCAATCATTAACTTGACATCTAATGGGAAAGTGGGTAAGGAAAAATCTGAATTACTACTCTTAGGATGTATGTTAACTGTTGGTTGTAATTTAATTGACTTGTATACCGGTGTACTCGTTCGTAATTATTCCACTTGTACCCAGTCGTTCCATTGATTGCTGTAATTTTTTTCTTTGAACGAGGACAATTTCCTTGACAGGACGATCAATATGAACAAAAGTTCATTGTGGCATTGATAGTTTTTATTTTTTTTTTGGTATATTTAACATTCCTTGATGTTTAGATTACAGTTTTATGCTTCTATCTCTCAATTTTATTGCATTCAAGGCTGTTAACAGAATTGGTTCAACAGGCCTTGATTGAACCATAGACAGATTCATTTTGTCATGTAAACTTGTTAGCCAATTAAAAGTGCAGTGCTGCATGATTCTCTGGTGCAGCTGTGTTGTTTGACAAATTTTCTTTATACATGTAAGCAAAATTTTAGCAGTTTCATTTCCTCAAAATTGCTCAAAATCTCCTGCCACAAAATGCTGTTTAAATCATTTCTAATCATTCATTATTTTATAAATTTTGCACTCATTGAGGATGACCAACTACTTGGGGAATCCATCATTCACTGTGTTCAAGTCTTCAACCCATTGAATTATTCCAACCACTGGGGTGAGTTTGATGTTCAAGATTGGAAATTACACAGATTTGTGTACGAATTGATCTTTGTGACATACACTAGCTGAATTAGTGTTTTCGTCTTATTCTAATTTTTATTTTAAATTTCAGATTCGTTATATATCAATTTGCATTATCTAGATTGTTCAAAAAAATTCTACATTTATGAACACAATCTCCAGGGGCGAATTTTACACAAGCCAGTGGCTTTGCATGGAAAACTTAAAATACTGAAGCCCATATGGACAAGATGTGTGAGAATTACTAAAGCCATCTGCAGCTTCCATATTTTATGCTCAGCCATCAGTCTGTGGCAAAACAGCCCATAGGTTCTTCCTGATAGACAATTTATGCAGTCTTTTTTTGGGGGGGTTTACTCCTCGACCTCTTTAAAAAAAAAACTGATATTTTAAATTATTTCCTATATGCTGAAAATGAATGAAAATACATGAAATTTAAATATGCCTTTTGGGGTAAAAAATGGTTCAATTTATTAATGAGGCACCTTAATGCCTCCAAAATAAGAAAATGCAAGTATAATATACATTATAAGGTAAACACAACAATGAAATAAGCCTTAATTTTCATCATCTTCTATTTTAGGAGCCAAATAGTAGCACACAGAACCCATATCTTCTATTTTGTATTCAACGACTGTAACCAATCAAAACAAAACGTAATTAGGTGATTGCAAGTTATGTCATTGTCAGTTACTTTTTACAGGACCACTCACCTAGTGGCACCTCAGCAGACATAGAGAGCACCACCTGCGGTGATAGCGGCGTCGCTTTCGTGAAGGAATTCAAGTATCGGCAGGCAAATGTTAGTGAAACTGGCTCTTGCATCTCAATAACCACAGCTTCATCTTCTTTGTCCACATTAGCAGTCTGCACCAATTTTATATTTCCTGCATGAAAGCACAAATGTTTAACATAGTGTTCTTTAATTGCAGATACTTCAATACAGGATTATTGGCCATTTACCAGTTCCCAAATCACCAGAGGCAGAAAATTTAATGCCTTCCTTCGTACAAGAAACAACGACAGAATCACCAATCTGGCTCAAGTCTCTGCAGATTCTCTGGAATTCGGCAGCAGGCATTTTCACGACACAACTGTAATCGGTCTCCTAGGAAATTGGTAAATTGATAGCATGAATTTTATTTATTACCCCAGTCACCATCAGGGATATTTGGGGCGAGTCAAAAATTTGTTTTTCCTGAAAATAACATATTTCTTACAGGAATTCCTAGGTGTTCAGCATCTAAATTCATCAACTTCATTTCGTAGTCTGAAACTTTTTCTTGGTCTGGAAAAGCGTACAAAGAAGAGCATGATCAAAAGATTCCTGCAGGCAGGTGGAAGTGTATTAGCGGTGAGATTTTCGCAGCGACTTACTTTGTGATTCGAACACAAACGTGACAGTATCAGCCTCATCTTGGGCTTTGATGGTGATGATATCATCGTTGGCTGCACACTTCAGGATTTTCGACATGCTGAAACATGATTTCATGAAGATGAATATTTGAGCGGGAAGTGGGGTATGCCACACAAAGCCCTGTGGGATAGCGCCTATTGTTACTGCACCAAAGCATAACTTGGACAAAAGGTGACGCACCTGGTTAGATTCATGCCGAGGGAAATATTTCGGTCGCATCTGTACTTATCGAAGCCATCGCTTCTCAAATTCAAAGACACTAAACTGACGTGAGAATTGTCCATGGCCTGGAGGGTGATGCCGGTTGCTGAACAATCCCATGTCGCCTCACTCAGAAGGTCCTTGATCGCTTCCAAAACTTTCTTCAGCAGGGAGCCTTGAACTAAACGGGCTTCGAACATTTTTAACTTTCGATCGTTGAATTAAAAACGAAAACAAAGATATGTTGCACAACAGCGCCAACACACAACCGTACGACACAACGTATGTGTAGCAATTGTGATGAGAAAACGCGCCAATCCTTGCTTGGCGCGAATTCAGCTGATTGGCCCCGCCCAAAAGTAAGCTGTATGGCTGGCTGCGAACCAATAGACGTACAGGGGCGTGGCCATGCTTGTATTTATGGAATTTGTCACGTGGGAGCGGCCATTGTGCGGTGTATTTGACATGCGAACATCTGCGAAGAACATAGTTTACTCGCTTGGGTAAGTTTTCGTTATTTAATTAATTGTGCCGTAGTTTGGCAGTGCGTTTTAAACTTGTCATGAATAAACTACGGCACAAATGAAGCGCGTGTTCCCTTCTAGGAAATGTGACCTCCATGAGGTTATTCCTAGAGATGTGCCACTATCAAAGTAAAGCGACAATGTCGCGCTGCTCCCACTGTATTGCACAATAAATTGTGGGTCATGTCCTGTACAGTTGTACTACTAGTCTAGGGGTCATCATTCAAACTCCAGTGTTTGCTAGCCGGTCTGCCTTTATTACGAAAATGGTGTCACGAAATCGTGACATGCATTGCTCAGGATTGGGCATGCACAAACATTTTGTTGGTTGTGGCCACTGAAATCTTAAGTCTATGTGAGCTGCTTTAGCTAATTGAATTTCAAAGTAAATGGGTTGGACAGTTGACCCTAAGTTGAGTGTCGCATACAAGCATATTGTTCGTTTGATATACATGTACATGTATAGCTTATGTGGGTTCACTATTTTTTTGTTTTGAAATTGGATTAAAGTTGAAAATGTCCATGACAGTGTACAGCTGTAGTCATTAAGGTGTCAAGAACTTGCTGAGAGTTGAGGGAGACCTGATGGGTGTAGGCCGGTCTATTCCAGTGTGTATCATTACACATTTCGCTCTGATTACACAGGTGGATTGTGGCACCTCACGTCCATGACCTTTGGTTGGTACTTGGTAGTCGACCTAACACAAGCGGCATCATTGTGTTCTACAGTATATTTCACTGCGGCGCTACAGATGTGTTACCATCATAAAAGTTGCAACCCTGGTATTACACTGATGGCATAATCTATTACAGAGTGTATATTCCTTTCACATCATGACTGCCGGCCGATACAGCAAGTTCAATGGCGTCAATGCTAGAACTTCACGTTCACTGAATTGTGAAACCCTGTCACGTCTTTAACTGTAACCATTTGGAAATTTCCTTTGATTAATTAGCTTTCAGGTTTAGTGTAAAATTTGTAAATCGATGTTTGAAAATATGAAATCGATTGAATGATATAGAAACGCTGGAAATGACCACTCCTAGCTGAGCCCCATGATAATTGTTTTTGAATAAAATAATTTGTATTATAAGTATGTGATATTACTCCAGTGCCTTCAATGGTTCTTACGCCGTTGGTGAGTACACTTAAGAACTGTGAGCTCTTTGCCATTGCCAAGATCAGCTGAACTGTCAAGAACCCAGACATTTGTAGCCATGTACATGTATCATGCTTTCAAATAATGAAATATTCAGTGCTGCAATTATACTGTTCGATGATTTTTGAACAAAGGTGAAGATGGTACATGCACTTATTTATACCAATTTTATTCACTTTTTGATTTAATTACGAAAAGGTACAAACCACTTACATGTACATGTGTGAATCTCACAAAATATAAAAATGAAACAGTTTTCAGTCATGTTATCCATTTGCATTTGGCAGATTCTTAGAAAGATTTTACCAAATTTGACTAGATTTTAATAATCTGCATACAGCAATGTGCTAAATATATACACGTATATCTTCAGTGGAATGCTATGGGATTTTCGGCGTAATTGACAAAGGCTTATGTGCATGCAGGCCACTAGTGAGACCACTTGTGTGCTCACGTGCAACTTACTGGCGTTGCATTTTTTTAGTGCAATCGTGAAAAAATACCATTTGATTTCATTCTCTAGAGCACTCACGATTGTTAGTAATAAAGTTTAATAATAATAATAATAAAGTAATAAAGTAATAAAGTTAGTAATAATTAATACTGCTGTAAGTTTAAAAGCTGTTAAAAGCAATAAACCGGGGATATTGTAACGCTATTTATCTGTAGACAAATTGTTTACTTGCGAAATTCATGTGATGAGAAAATTAAGGTAACACTTCCTTTTTGTCATGTCAGCATTATAATTTGATCTACCTTATATGGCGATATTTCCTGCACTATTAAAACCATGAGTAGTAGAAATGGTAGCATAATTACAGAGATAGTCTCACACGATTGTGACTACAAAACCATTCATTTTTGATAATCTTCTGTACGACTGAATAATTTTTTAACAAACCTGTTTTATAAAATACATGCAGATGTATGTGAAACAAGATATTTAGGGACAGATTTCCACTTTGACAGATGATAGAACTTTTCACTTTGCTAATTCACAGCTGGGAATCACTATATAGTTAAGATTCACCATGTATTACTTATGATATTTCTGTTCATGTTTTTGCAACTATACATATGGAAGGATTTACTTGCACGTGTATAGCACAACATAGGCATCTACATGGTGTCTGAAAATGCTTGAAACAGTTTCGTGAATTTGCAATATGAGCTGTATTAGAGATATGGGGGTTAGGTCTGGTGAAATCAAATAATTATATTTCAAAGTTTTGCTTGGATTTCCCATCCGCCTTGCACCGTTACATGTATACTGTATAGGGCGCTGAGAGGAACCATGACATTTTACCACTCGACCCTCAATCACCATATCTCTATAGTAAGATGGCAACACAAAAATCACGACATCGTTGCACAGGGTATGGTATGAACCATATTAGATTTCATTCAATGCAGTATCACAAATCTAAAATCATTTATGTCTAAATAAACTAGAAGAGTTTTTCCATCTTTGAGTTTGAATACAAAGCGATTTATTCAAACTGATGCAATCATTCATAGACACCCTGCACATATATTGATGGGATTTATGAAGGCAGGTAATTGGCGTGTATACATGGAACTAACGAGAAGTTAACTGGCAGGTGCCAGAATATCTGTATTTCGATCTTTCTGAATCATAGGCATACTAGTACCATGGATATTCTGGGTCTTCCCAAAATTTCTGACATTTTTAAGGAGTATTACCAAATTCCAATACCACCATATGCATCAGAACTAATTTGCATAAAAACTAGTGATCTGCCTAAATTTTTATTTCTCCTCTTCACCTTCAGCCACTGAGGTAACAGTGGGCTACATGTAAAGGTTTTGTATTCACATTTGAGACATCCTGATTTCGTGGTCCAGGCATGTCTGGTAATGTTCCTTTAAAATCGACACTATCCCCTTCCCTAGACTGCATATGGCTTATGGTAATGTGGGTCAGTCCAGCCTCATTTGTATTGTTTGCTTGTATTAATTCGCCAATTAAACGAAATGGTGAGAACAGTATACATGGTATTGTAATGAGTACATGTAGAGTGAAACTATCCAGGAAACACTAGGCAGTCACACTTCCTAATATGGTATTAAGATTCAATGTTGGTCCAGATACAGTATTTAAGGGCAGCTATAATGGGTGCACACGTTGTGCTTAGCTCGCAGTAGGGTTGAATATAAATGAACAAAGACATTGTTTTCATTGATAATATGAAACATTGTAATTTATATACATGTACACAAGTTGTCTATCTACAATAAAATATCCATGTGCCTTTCCTTAAATAAAGTATGTGACACAGTGGTACGCTCTTAATTGCGTCATGAGCAGCAAATGCATACAGTTATTAAATAACTGATAGCTTGCTAATGGCAAGGTATGCATATATGACATAAACAACACCTTCCATATTTATACAAGGTTTATCAATTATTCCATTTGTCACATTATGTCGAGTCTGCAGTACACATTATCACGACTGAGGACGGCAGGGTTGTCCTTCACGTTGTGGGGTTTATCAACTCGAGCATCTCGCCTCTGATGGCACAACCAGAAGATAATCAGTATGTTGCAACTGAAATGCTTACAGATTGCTTAATACAATCTTCACGTGTTCTGTTTGGCTCATTTCAACCTTCATACTTCTAGGTCCTTCAGGTACAAAGCTCGGCTCTATCAAAATATTTACAATATTTAATTAGCATGGCATGGTTAGCGTGATTTCCCAGTAATTCTCTGCATGGTTAGCAACATGATGCACAAATAAAAATATACACTTACTTTAACGTTTTACATCGCTCCTTTTCCAAATTATTTTCGGGTGTTTCACACTCGAATGACGCCAATGCTAAAGCTGAATTTAAAAAAAAATGTTGCTATAAAAAACTCATGAAATGCAGGGGTCACAAAGTAGTTTGAAAGGAGAGCCACATAAGAAATTCTAAACTGTATAGCACATGAGAGGAAAAAGATATTCTTATCAGAAATCTCATTAACCTGGAACTGCAGATTGGGAATCCCTAGTTTGAACAAAATTAACCCTGTAAACTTTTGAAACTTACCACTCTCAGAAAAGACTGGATTTGTTAATAAATAATTCAGCACTTTTGGATGCTTGTCAAATGGACACTGAAAGAAAACGGTTAAATTTTAACAAGTGAAAATGCAGATTTAATCGAGTATTGTGCAAAACTGTTGATTTTATGACAAATGCAGGTATGCAACTTACAGACACTTGTTGCCAAGTGATGAATTCAGTAACTTGCTTAGCCAGCTGCCAGAATTTCTCAAAATTAATATGTCCGTTTGGCAACCTGAGTTAGAAATAAAAGAGGCAATATTGGTTAGTCTCTAGTTATATGTGAGCACAATCTTAAGTTTTAAAAGTTTGGGAAAAACTGAAATAACTCACTTGTTGGCACAACCTTCATTTAAAAAGTACAAATCTTTTACCAATAAACTGAAGAATGGAATCACAATCTGAAAAACAATGAATTATATAAAGTGTCATTTAAACATTTGTTTGAATATTATCCCTGGTTTACTTAAATTTAACATTTTTTTGATCATCTTGCTTACTTTTTCTCGGTCCTCAACAGCCCCTTGAGATCGCCACATAGCTGCCTTTAGCGTTGACCGATAACTCGTAAAATTTGATGTGGGGTCCATCTGATGTTCCAAAATGTCAAATTTTGCTGTGTTGACTTTTGACCACTGCAAAAATTCAGAAAACAAGTGTTTTAAAAATGCAGCATTGAGTAAGTCAGAGGTTACAGCCTGTTTTTTACTTCATAAATGGTTGTACGCCACATAGCTAATACTCTAGTAAACATCTAGACTTTGAAAGAGTACATTACTTTTAAACTAAATTCACGAAAATCTTACCGTCTTTTTCAACCTTGAAATAGGGCTCATGTTCATTCCCGCTATTATGGCCATTAAGGAATTAAAATTTCCTAAATTAAAACACTCTCTTGCTGCTTCAATAAAATATTCAATGACTTTGGCTCTGTGCTTTTTCTTCAGGTGCTAAGATATAGGAGCAAAATGTGATATGCGTTAGTTTAGGGAAAGACAGCACTTTGGGATGACTGTTATTCCATGCTTACCATGCAGACTTCAGTTGCAACAAAATAACTCAGTCGATTAAACCACTGGATATAGGACTCCAAATTTTTGGTCTTCTTCATGTCACGAAATGATGTCTGTGCACGTAAATAAAAAGGGGGCTCATTACAATATTCAGCACTGTGGGATTTCAACCCTTTGCTTGAATTCCAAAAGGATTCCAACACAGAAATGATATCCTTACCTCAACGTTGGGATTTTCTTTTGCAAAGGCTTGGACAAATTCTTCCGGACCAATGCTGCTCAAACGTTCTAGCTCAATATGTGTCAGCTGTTGGGCTAAATTATTTGGACTAGGACACACTTCCGTAATGTCAGTCTAAAAGCGAAGTTGAGATATTAAACGCACATAGAAGAAAACATTTACATACAGATGTTACAGTATCTGTAGTTGAACTTACCACGGACACAGTGTTAATTAACCGATTAGCTGCAGCTGTATTGACGCTACTCAGAAAATCTTCGTATTTTTCTAGCTTGTTCAACTAGAAAAAGGAGGTACAGTCGTGAAGATCAGTTTCATATCCAGAAATTATGCACTTGATCATGCTCCTTTTCATGTAATCTTCATTCGCATAGCTTACTTTGTGAAGCACGTTCTGAATAAGTTGGGAAACTTCCTTTCGTAACCGATTATCAATTTGGGTACATCTTTGGGTAATCTTCTTTAAATGCCTCATCATTCTCTCATCACGGAAATCATAGGGAAATGTTTCTGTCCATTCACTGAAGAAGAAAAAGTTTTAATTATGGTCCTTGACAATCAATCCTGGCATCGATGCAGAAATCCTAATAATGTCTAGCAACACTTGTTTTAACAATATCATATTATACTGTAACATACAGTTATTTTCTATTTGAAAAACAAAAAAGTTATTTCATTTCACTCACCTTAACAGTTGAATCAGATTTGGACAAAATTTAATCAACTGATCCTAAATGAACAAAATCAAATTTTTGGTTAGTGACTGTCAATAAATTCTAGAAATACGAATGTACATGTACACTAGTATACACACTGGTATACAGCGCACATGTGATTAGAACCAGCCAGACTCACCTGATTGATGTGATCCGACGAGAAGTTTTGCTGCAACACACAGACGTGATGAATTCTTTGCAGAAGCTCGTGGGGTTTTATAAATAATCTTGTACTTAATAAGCAGGCGAACAGATACGTTCTCTGTAAAAAAATTATAATAATTCCATTCAGTGTCTTTAATATACTGATTGTGTGCTGCATAAAGATTATTTCTTACATCAGGGTAGTAATCTGCAGTCGGTACCAAATGTCGAATCAGAGCTTCCAGTGACCCTGAAACTAAATTTCCATCTCGATAAACTAATGTCTGAAATAACGTAAAAAATATAAATTATTATACTGGTAGTTGAATTTGTGACACTAGTTTTTTTTTACTAATAACCCCGGTTATTTAATTTGTTATTATAGCAATTATTTTAAAAATTTCTTCATCGAAATTAAACCATTTCATGAATTAGATGCAATACCATGCATATTGTTAATGCCCTGCAAATCTCTACCCAGGCCAGGTTGGTTCATTAACGGATTACTTAGGTTGTCTTCACAATTTTCTAACTAAATATTAATCGTCCTCAAGCAAATAGTGAATGCTATAAGGGATGTTCCATTCATGCATTGTTGCTTCTGTCATTGTTTCTAGCCACAAGATGGCCTATTAGGTTTAGCACTAATTATCTGTTTTTGACATTCAATATTATTAGATTAGATTCAATTCAACAACTCAGTATCCTGCAAACAGCAACAGATGCCATATGCCAGGGGGCTGCATCCGTCAACCGAATTTCTCATAATGCAACGTGTTAGATGGATCAATAAACAAGCATCAAATATGAACCATCAAATTGGCCTGGACATTAACTTATGTGTATATCATGTAAGTATTAGCAATTTATTCGTATCACTTCTTGCACATGGTGTAGAACACTGTAGATGTAAGAGTATTGCTAAACTGTCGAATGTAACCTGAGGGTATATTTGTCACTCACGTGATTTTCGTCTCCACGGATTCCATCAACACCATCTGAACTTCCATTGCAGCATCCATCATGGGAATTGAAAGTGGTTGCCATTGTTAGTTTTGCACTTTTTGGAGTTTGTGGCAAACTCTGAAATGGAAAATTATGAATGCTGTTAATTAACCTATAACCATATAATGATTATTATTGACTGTGAGACAATCCTCCCCCCGAAATTTCCAGTTCCACGTAGTAATTTCTTCTGACCAGTTTTTTTTTTTAAATTTCTCCATACAAAATGAGGTTCAGCCCCCACCGTAAAAAATCCTGTGTATGGCACTGCTGGTCCTAATGGACTTTTGTCTCACCTAGTGCTTTCCCAGTTAATTGGCTGATTTTATCAAGAATGCACCTTATTGGATGATAAAACACCTGTGAAAATTGGATTGCTATTATAATTCCTGAAAGCAAATGCTATATGTCGTTGATCTTATCGTTATTACCCAAATTCCACCGTTTCTTGCATTTATGAATGCAATGCTTTCTATCGTACAAATACATGATACACGATGTTCATGTTGTTACCTTTAAACTGACTCTTGGTTGCTCATGCATAATACACAGCTAGAAATAGCACTGGCTATTAAGGATAATGGAGTATAATGACAAGTGTAATAGTTCTGTTGATGCCAACGTTGATGAAAAACTGACGGTCTGAAAATTCAGGTTATGCTTTCGGGTACCACCAATTTATTTTCTTTCTGGATGAAGACATGTATGACATGTATCAAAACATGAAAAGTCATGTGTGATTTGTGATGTGGGAATGTTTTTTAATTCTTAGTTTGGTATAGATGTGCATATTGTATCAACAAGTCTCTCAGTGTATTATTTATTAACAATTTTTCTCTTAAATTCAAATGATTAGCCAGTGTTCGTTTTATTTTATTTCTTAAATGAAATATGCCATGTATTTTGGTAGAGTAGCCAATTATGGCGCATTCATCAAATCAACATATTCTGGGATTAATTTCCAAATGTTTTAAGACTGAATTTATTGGAAATACAATGTAGTTTTTGCTCATTCTACTGTATATCATTAGGATCACACTTCTGGGATGATGTAGATCTAAAACAGATGAACTATCATCATGTCCTTGCGAGATTGCAGATAATGCGCTCCGGAATTGTTGAACGTTTGTGAATATTTTATTAGTAATGATTATAATAAGCATTTTGTCGATGCACAAGCCACTCACGCTTGAAATCAGTTGGCAGTTTTGCTACACATTGAATTGATAGTTAGTGTATGAACCTCAGGGAATTTGGCACGTGATAGGATCAAGGACGTGATGACGAGAAAATGTTGTAAAACAGATCCCAATTAATTATATGCAGTCATTACAGTGTACTTAGCTATTTTGCTGCGGAAAACTTGGCAAAATGGATATATGCAGGGAAAACTATGTGTTTCTGGTGCAATTAAAGTTGTACTCTACCAATGTCACCAATCAGTTATCATGAAACTACATGTAGTTCTACCATTTTCTAAAATTTGTTACATTCAACTGTTAAAAAGTTTTGAAATTATTTTTCTAAAGACTGTTATGATCGCCCTAAACAGTATATCTGCAGCATATGGTGACATCTGTGCAATGTGGACGTCCATATATAAATCCTTGACTGGTTTGATGTGCCCCATTGCTTATTTTTACAAGATGTTAAAATTTGAACTGGCGAAAAATTTGACAGACAGAAAATTCGATAGTCTAGTGCAGTGGGAATAAAATCAAAGCGAAAATAAAAAGTTCATCTGGCCATAATAGAAATTATAATTGCAGATGTTAGTATTAGGAATTTCTTACCGTATGATTTTCTTTGGGGGACTGTTCGGATGCCAGTGTCCCGAAAATAGTTGGCTGTAATTAGAAAAGAAAGATGAATGATTATCTTGCAATCATGAAAACGCAATTATGGAAAAATCAATTCCTTTCGGTTCTTATACCTAAAAGGGCAGTTCTGATTTAGGGTGAGGCAGAAAGTTTGAACGGACAAAGAGCATTCTTGCGTTTCTTATATTTACATGCAGATGGCTTTATGTATGCCAAGATTTCATTGTTCATCTATACTACTGCTTCATCAGTTAGTGCAGGTGGTTTTGCACCTTGGCAGGCACTGCTACGCCTTGAGTCTCATTAATTCCGATTCCAGTTTATGCTGCATAAAGGGGTTTAGTTCGTGTGCAACTCAGTTTCTTAGTAATTCCAAGGCCAGGATTTATAAACCCTGCATTGCAACTATGCTTGACATCCCCGAAGGGAGAGAAAACACGTGTGCTATTTCACTTGTCATTTTTTAGGATGTGCTTGGATTTATGCAAACATCCACAAGTTTTTTTTATATTCTGGTCAACCCTCCCCATTTTGGTAGCCATTCAAAAGTGCGGTGAACTTTTTGGGACATTTTTATGTGCTGGGGTTCGTGAAATATATATAACTTGTGATGGCTTATTTCTCTGTAAGATCCCCTCTTTTATAACTGTCAACCCATTGTTTGATTCATTTAGGCGAAATTGATGGGGTGCCTGAATGCAGGCAATGTTGATTGTGGACTAAGGTCTAACTTACATGTACATGTACATGCACTAGAAATTTCCAAAATAATCACTTGCTTTTCTTGGAAATATTTTTAAAACCATCAACCTTAAAATAATAAAGATGCAGCCTACATGTAGTCATTCTGTTATAAAATGAAACAGAATGTCAAGCATCGCTTACAAAATTTGTCCTTATCCTTATTTTATAGAGATCCTCAAAAAACATTTGGAATAGACTTTTTATATTAATTATGAATGTCCTTTAAATATTATTGTAAAAAGTCTATTGCAAAAGTATTCCAAGTATAATGTTACTATTGTAGTCGTTTTTAAATTAGTACACCCAAACCTCGTTATACAACCTTGATCGGTTCCTGGAAAGTAGGTTGTAAAGCGAAAAGCTCTACAACGAATCATGTTTTTGCATGCAACCCATGTAAAATCAACGAGATCCGTTCCAATTTCAAACAAATTGATACAATTAATGCAGTGGCATAACTAAGAATCTATTCTGGGTTGGTTTGAAACCATATTCAATTCTTTAATATAGTATAAAATGGTATGGGTATCAGTTCTAATCAATTTGTTGGGATTATGTTACAGATAAGAATGTCGTTAACTTTGATTTCTCTAGTTTTTCTCATTCAGTGTCATTTTTGCCGTCATGGTTGTAGTCCCAATTAACAGTCAAACCTGAAACATTAAATGTATCGACTCGAGAAAAAGATAAATGCTATCATGTTAATAACGAGATATGCTAATCTTGTGATAGTGCATTCGTTTTAGGCCTATAACCAGGCAGGCTGCATATTTTGAAAATATTTTAGCGTACCATGGTTTAACCTGCACAATGTTAATTAATCCTGCCATGTGATTAGACGTTGCACGATCTCCTCCCAATTATAAATTCAGGGCTTGCAAAAAAATCAAAACTTCGCATCTGGATTTCAGTAACGTGTGGGTGGAGAAACAATCAGCGAGTCTGTTAAATTGTTTATGAAACTAATGAACAGTAGTTGACCGAGTGAGCATATTAGGTCTTGGGCAGTTGAAACAATGCATTTAAATTTCACACCGCGGATATTTACGTAGGCTTCAATCATCTGGCCGAGAATGGCATTAAAAAAGTAATGGTTGGGTGTGACTTTATTAAGTCGCTATTGTTTGGAATTGTTAGCAAAGTAATGCATGGGCGTGAAGGCCTAAGTTTTGGCTGAAACCTAGTGTAAAGTATTGCAAATTACTTCAATGTTTGTTTTTAAACTAAAAATGTCTCCATACTGGGCAAGTACTTAGTAGTTTAAAATCCCGGTGTTGATAGACCTATTCAGTAGGTCTACCTAGAAAATGAAATGTGGTCTACAATTTTTCTTTTTATGTAAAATTGATGCAACTACATGTATGCTTTGAGCAAATTTGTTTGTGCTGAGCTTAGCGAACCAAAAATTAAGTTGCCGAGAGGCAATAGTCACTATGGTTACAGTTCCAGCAACATTAAATGCTTTTCTGAAGGTAGACGAACGCTTCTGAAGAAGATGCCATAGCTGCTGTTGAGAAAAGGCAGCCTTTCAGAATAAACGAGCCTTAGGAAAATTAAATGTATTTGTAAACAAGTGAGACTGGGGATTTTTAAGCGAAAGCTGGGGAGCCTTGCTGTTGATGGAGCGCAAATACGAGAAAAGCAGTCTCGCTAAGTTAATGTGCCCTTAAAAATACAGTTTCCCAAGAAAATCAATATTTGCGAACATATATCCGTGAGTGACTCATCAGCCCCGTACAATATACCGGAATAGGGGGTAGCCATAGAAAGGGATGTTTTTCTGAATCATCCTTCGACTCCTGTTAATGACATTGGTGGTGGTGCTGCATCATCGTTAATGCTTGAAGACTAGGCCTATGTCAGATTTAACAGAACTTGAAAAACCTGAAATTGTCAGGACTGGAAGCTAGGCCTGGAGAAGTATGGGAAATTTGGAATGGAGAGTCAGGGAAATTCAGCAAATAATGTATTTTACGTAGCTAGGTCAAGCTAGATCAAGCTTCTGTATCTACTTGGCAAGATTTGACAAACAACTCTATGGAAGATTATTGATAAAAATGTTGTCATTTTGCGACAAAATAATTATAATAACAGCAATAACAATAATCCAAATTTACTGTTTCCTTGTGAAAATTTTTGAATATTATTGATGAAAATATAGTCAGTTTGCAACAAAAAAATTATAATAATAACAACAATAACAATAATCCAAATTTACTGTTTCCTTGTGAAAGTTTGGGTTCTCAGGTCTACTGCACATTATAAGCTAAAATTCCCTAAATTAATGTGTATCATTCCTTGCATCGGCAAAATACATATGGTTTGCATTTTCAGTGGTTATGGAAATTTGTTTTGAAGTTGAATATTTGGTTTTGGTTGAACCAAAGACGTTTCTATTCGACACTTTACATGTAGACGAAAAAGCCTCAATATTACTAAGTCGCTCAATAACTACCCAATATTACACTCAATAACTGATTGTGCAAAAGATTATCTTAGGCGCCCTGTTTCCTACGAGCTCGTAAGCCTACGTTTCATTGTACGTTCAAATGTATGGTTCCATCATGAAATATGCACATGGGTGTAATTATCATTCTAGCGCTTCTCCACTGTTGAGTGTTCTTCAAAATGAGCATTGCTCCCCAGATTGCTTCAAAAT
Organism: Cylindroiulus punctatus; assembly: GCA_034695085.1. Taxonomy (NCBI): domain Eukaryota; kingdom Metazoa; phylum Arthropoda; class Diplopoda; order Julida; family Julidae; genus Cylindroiulus; species Cylindroiulus punctatus. The sequence continues at coordinate 120,650 of JAQFYZ010000011.1, forward strand.
GTGCATTGCTCCCTAGGCCCAGCTGCTTCAAATGCTTACTGCTGCAATGTATTCAGGCCTTTGCAGTTTTGCATAATATGCAGATTTACGAAGGGGTAACTGCATTGTTTGAATTTCAGAACACGTGCATATTAGTAGGCTCCTGGCTACAGCAACGTTGTTTAAGAATGCACTACAGTAGCATACACAAGCTGTACATCCTCGTCTTACACAGCTAAAGAATGCCTGATTTTCAGAGCAGATTCAGTGCTGAAAACATTGTGTGTGTATGAAAATTGATTCATGGTTGATATTAAATTAGCAACTAAATGAAGGGGATTCTGGGATTCATTCGAGCATTCTGCTTTCTTCTTGTAAAATTTCCATCAATAGCCTATGTTACTATGAAAGGTTGTGTTTCGGTCATGATTCACTATAATGAGCTGATGCTGTTGTAGTGCAATCAAGAAGTTGATCAAAGACGTGTGACAAATTGATATCTCGACCACACCAGCTGCTTATTGGCTGTAATTGAATCATGTCAATTACCGATAGGTTGTGATTTGTCCTTTACTCGGATTTCCTGATATGCCCAAAAAGACCTGTGGAATTCTCCGAAGGCTGCATGGCTGCAATAAATAACTTAGTGAAGGTGGATTACTATGTTTTTGGTGGAAAATTTTCACCCACTGCACTGAGCGTTATCAAAACTCTTCATTCTCGTCATGGCCGTCTGATACTTTGATGGAAACTAATAAATAAGAATAAATTCATGTTGTCATATCCTTTGATGGATGCATGGTTTCAATATTAGTGATATTCAGTTAACTTTTTTAAATGGATGATCGCTGATTCGCCTGAACCCATCGAACCTTTTTGCTTTAATTAAAACACACATACTTGTAAGCCTATACTTGTGCACTCCATGTGTGCTATACTATAACATTAAGATTAGGACGACTGGACTAATGCATTATTTAACTTGTTCTCATGTTTCACAGCCACTCCAAAATTCCAAATATGCACTAATGGCACTTCAGATTTCTGAGGTTTACGACTTCCTATACGAGAATCTCTACACGTCACTCCATGCGTTGTACAATAGATGCACATTAAAAATTGGCACTGGATGAGCACTTTCGATCATGTTATATTAGATATATTCGCAGTGTTTAGCCATGTGCTTACATTTTAAAGCACGGCCACTTGCTAGGTCGACTTATTTTACAATTCGTTTCTATATAACAAATACTGTATATCTACAGCCTGACGAAAACAACTTATTAACTTTCATATAAAGCTGAAAGTGGATCACAATATATAGCCCAATGCATGAAAAAGTATACAGCCTTTCTAATGCAGACACGCAACGCCGACATTTTCTAAGTGCAAACCAATTATGATAGTATGCGTGACATCTAGTTCATGTGAGCTGAGCCTACTGAACTAAGTTTTTGTTAATTATCCTATTTATATTTAGGCTAAGACAACCATAATTTTCCTAGGGCTTGCGAAGTAGGCCTGCGAATTCTATTTGGGGAAGCATACGATTAGTTAAGGATGAGACTTTGGCGAGTGTGTTGGGATGTGCCCGCTCAATTTATAATGAGAGATCCGACACGGTTTGATGTCCGACAATACTTTTATTTAAGGTCGGAATACGCGTTGTACAACTTGTTTAAAATCGATAGTACCGACGCGACACGATGTGCATAGGTACGGCGAGTACCTCGTCGTCCGGCGGACGTTGGAGTGTCGATGGACGGCTCCGGTGGTGGTCGATGCCGCGGACTTCTGACCGTTCGTGGTCAGTGGAGAGTGCTGGTCCTTCTCGGTGTGAGGTGGAGGTCCAGACTGCCTGTTCTTGGTTCTGGACGTCCTTTTATGGGGCATGACCGGCGCGTCATAATCCCCT